>CAVNYN010271786.1:0-24368 GCA_963692815.1 Nyctanthes arbor-tristis | reverse complement strand
GAGTGAGTGAGAGAGAGAGAGAGAGAGAGAGAGAGAGAGAGAGAGAGTATTAAAAAAAAAAGAGAAAAAAAAAAGGAAAATGAAAATCAACAGAGCCCAACAAGTGAACCTTTGTGCTTAAATAATAAATACATGAATACCTTAAGGCCAATATTTGTATTTAAAGGATTAACGTGGTGAGGAGCGAATTCAGGATCGTTAAGAATGTTTTTCCATTTGGCAGGCCGTGCTTCACCGCTCCAGCCTTTAGCAGTCCACTTTACTTTCTGATTCCCCCTTTTTCAGTTCCCGAATCATCAAAATCATCAACACCCAGCTTCGGCAAGGTAGAAGAATTTCGGAATGCACCAGGCAAAAAAGAGGCCTAATAGTTAATTAAAGCGGATCTCATTATTTTTCCCCAACCTCTTTAATTTGACATCTCTCAATTACAACCACACATTTCAAACTTTTTAAAATCTTCACCACTCATTCTAAATCTCTCTACACTATCATCTTCCCGTAATTTCCCTTGAACATTCAGAATCAAACACCACTTCCACCTTATAATTGAAAAACTGTTGATCATTGAGAAATTCTATAGAACTTGGAAGATGAAAGTGTGCTTGATTGTGTGAAACTTTCTAGGGCAAAAGCCCCTGCCGGCTGCCCCTCAATCTTTGTGCCCCGTTTGCTGGATCTAAATTGGGGATTTAGAATTGTACACACCCCAAAAATTTAATTACAAGTTAAAAATAAAATAATGGGGGAAAACCAAAAGACGCTAAAGTTACAGCAGACCCTAGAATCTTTAACAGTTCTCCAATGCAACAATGTTCACATTCTACATGTTACAAAAACCTTAACATGCTCAACCCCCACAAGATGTACCTCTCAGAAAAAACCTTAACCAGCTCAACCTGCATCCAATGCAGTATCAATTATTTAATTCACTGTAATATTAAGTTCAAGCATTTTATACATAGATCAGAACACTAACATAGGCAGAAACCATCATATTTATTCCAAAATCTTAATGGAAAAATAAACCAAACTATAACCTGGGATCCATTTAACTTTTTATAAAAATACACTTAATAAGTACCATGGGATTCTAGTCATTAGAATTGCTAAAATGTTAAATATTAAACAAAAAGGTATACAAGTGTACATAACTTAGTATTTATGCCAATATGTTTCCAAATTCTAGTAAATGACATCAACAAACTAGAGCATAAATTAATTAATTTGGAAACCAACTTACAAATTTCTGTTAACCATTGCTAAACATATTGGAAATAAAACATTTCAAACTTCTTTAGGTTTCATTTATTATTAGTTATCCAAATCCAAACAGGACAACGAGTAATCAACAAACACTTGCAAGTGATCAATATACACTTGCAGGTTACAAGCTCAGAAACCACATTGCATATATCTTGATGCTTAATATTCATTTTAGCTGCATAATAGCTTGGCAGGGTAGGGGCCAAAACTGGGAATACAAGATAAATAAGGTTGTATTGTGCAGGGTTCAATTCATAAATCAAATCGCAAAAGAAAATATAAACACACAGAGTACCCGACTACCCAGGTAATGAGTCTGGACAATAAGGCATTAAATTGTTTATGGGTCTTCATTGGTACCCAAATAATTAAAGGTTAATATTTTTCACCATTTTAAGACTTCAGACAAGTTAATTCGACATGATAGCTTGTTCTATATGCATTTCCCCCCATTCTTTCTTAATGAAATTACAGCCTTGTCAACTACAACATATGTCAAGTAAAATGATTTCTCCGATGCACAATAAGAAGAAATAACAAAAGATTTATTCAGCAAACGGGGCCTTTGTAATCAAAATTTGTCCAAAGAATTTCATAATGGAATGGAAATACAGACAACATAATTGAACATGGGAACAATCTCACACAACAACCATGATGGTTCCTAGTAGCAGAACAATCTCATACCTAGTCACCTTAAGCTCGCCGGAAGGTGGTCGATGGGAAGTTAGGGCACGCGAAATCGGGGGATATTGACTTGGCAACGACTCGATTGAGCGCTAAGAATCGACCTGACTCGGAATGTGAAGCCTGAAAGCTGAAGATAAGCTGATGCGAAGCTGACGCCAAATCAATCAGGTACTACCACGGTAAGCTCAAGCGGAAATAGCACCTTTTACCAACCATTTCGAATTTCCATGATTGTATTTAAAAAAAAAATTGGCTTAGCATAAGAAATAATTTTGTAACAAGTGCACATGTCATGTTTATATATAGCTCATGTGTGCACAGGCCACGTACAATGCGGAGCAAGGTTGCCAGGATGGTTAGGATCATAGTGTAATAGTTTATTATTTTTTGGGATCTTAGAAAAATAAGATTCTATTATAAGATCTGATCGTTTTATTATTTATCAATTGTGAAATCATAGGATGGTATGACCAGTGTCAGGAGTTTAATAAACTATAATAGAATAATTCTATTTAAACAAAAAGTAATCATCAAGAGTTTAACAAACTAGCATAGAATAATTCTTTTTAAAAAAACTATGATGTAATAATATGTTGAAAACATGCCTTGATTTTTTGTATCCTGTTTTATTCAAATATCATGTGACATATTATTGGGTGACAGGTGCCATAAAAAGTAACGTTTTTGCTACTCAGTATAAATTCTCTTTTGTTTCATTACTGAAATTCCATTCAAAAGAAGCCGGGTATGAAACTTCGGCATTTTGGAATATGCCAGAACAACTGGTAAAAGAAGGCGGGAATTCTCTCTCTCTTTCTCCAAGTTCTACACGCAAAATGCAACCCTAATTGCAATGGGAATAGATCCCACATTTTGTATATTAAATACTGCGAGTTCGCTCTCATTCATTCCCAAAATACCGACACAATCACAAATTCTAGCTTAAAAATGGAAAACGCTGACGGAAATGTGAAGGCCAATATACGTGCTGTAATATTTGATTTGGACGGGACCCTTTTAAATACAGGTGTGTATCTTTCTCTTCTTTTTAATTGATTTCTGCAACATTGATGAGTAATGGAAGGATTAGAAGTATTATTATGCGATTCGATGTTTTCCAGAGCAACTGACGAGAGATATTCTGAAGGATTTCTTAGCAAAATACGGGAAGGTTCCGGATAAGGAGAAGGAGAAGAAGAGATTGGGGATGTCCAACAAAGAAGCGGCAAGTGGAATTGTCATTGACTATGAACTGCCACTCACGCCTGAGCAATTTACCCAAGAAATCATGCCCATGTACCATGGTTTGTAAGTACTATTGCTTCTATCTCCATGTGGGGAACATTCAGGCGATAAGGTCCCGGCAATTTGCTCCTTACAGTGAATCTTCAGATGATGGAGGAATATTACCTACTTTGTTCCATGATGCTATTTTTTAAAAAATGCTGGCAACTTAATACACTTAATACTAATGTTGAAGTTGTCTAGATGTAATACAATAGTTCCGGTATCTTTATGGGAACGAGTTTCTTTAATCATATTCCTTTCATCAATTTGGATAACTATTCTTAATTGTTTTTCTTTCTAGATGGCAACAGGCTAAAGCACTTCCTGGTGTTAATCGTCTGATGAGACACCTTCGTCAGCATGGAGTTCCATTTGCGCTTGCTTCAAATTCTATAACCAAAAACATTGATGCAAAGATTTCTCTACATGAAGGTAGTGACGATCTTTAGTTAATTTCTCGCTATATTGCGGTCACTCTTCTGATTTTTATATTTTTCCAGGGTTCATGGCTTAATAGAATCCCCTGACTGCTAGTACTTCACAATTCCGAATGCTGGAATTGTGTTGTCATAACTTGGTTTTGCTATTTACTTTCCAAGACTTTTTTTGGATATTAATTCTGGATTACATTCAGGCTTTCCTCTCTCATTTTATCTTATCCAGCACGGTAATTTTAAATTTTATTTCCAATGCCTTGTTTGAATATCATAATAATTACATGTTTCAAATTAAGCATAGTCAGTGATAGTAATTAATTTGTCATCACATCTTTTGTGATGTTATGTTGGCAAAACTGGTATGCATTAAATCTCCACTTCTTGTTTTCTCCTTAATCATGTCAAGTTGAAACACAATTCAGGAATTTAGATTTTTTACCTGTGCTAACAAGCTAAGCTTATTACTCACAATCCGGAATCAGATTTGGGAGAAGATGCATTAAGTCTAGGATAAATTGTTGATCTGTGCATTTCGGATTGTGCTTAACTGTTGTCTATTGGGCATCTATGCTATCCTGGTTTCACATTTAAGTAGAATTTCTAGAAAATAAAGATAGTTATTTGGAAAGAAAATGAAATATAGCATTTGATATTTTGGTGAAGAAATCATTCTGAGTTCTGACATGGACAAGGTGGAATCACAGCTGAAAATTTCATGTAATCCTGTCAAGTTACTTGATATATTGTTAACTCGAACGCATTTACAGTGCATGGACACAAATGATACCTGAGATGAGAATCTTCAAGTTTCTTTTCTGATAGAATCTCTTGCATTTCTAATGGAATAAGTTTTTGTAATGTTACTGTGTCATTGAAGTGCAAGTTCCCTATATCTCTTGTAAATTATATACAGTGCTCTCAAGTTACACCTTCTCCTTGCATCGTCTTCAACTTCCCTTCTTGTGTGTTCGTAGGCTGGAAAGAGAACTTTGCTGCAATTCTTGGGAGTGACCAAGTTAAGGCAGGGAAACCCTCCCCAGATATGTAAGAAAATATTCTATTCTCTTAGCAATTCCTTGGGAACTCTTTGTTTATCCTTCATGAAATGTAATAATAGAATTTTATTTTCCTTCTCAGTTTCTTTCAAATCTAGCATTTCACTGTCGGAAGCTTATTTCCACTCAAAAGATTTTGCTGAGTTGTCCGAGCTATTTTACATGGAAATATACCTGTTATTTCTTGGTTTAGTAGGATTTTTCCATTCTGAGACTCTAACTTTAAACTGCTCATCAGGTTTCTGGAAGCTGCAAACAGAATGAATGTAGATCCAGCCCATTGCCTTGTGATAGAAGATTCCCTGTAAGTTACCAGTTTTAAAAAGCCTTCAGTTTCTTTGATTTATCTGTCTTGTCAAATACAGTCGGCGTCATTTACTACAGCAATTTCTAGTTAATCATCGACAATTAAGTGTCCCAAGCAGGTATATTTACTTTCACCTCATTTTTCTTTGACTTCATCCAACCATGCCTAGTGGTTGTGAGGTAGCAAGAATTAGTCTCAAGAAAAGGGCTGTTAATAAAGAGAACCAGCCCCGGTATGGCGTCATACAGTAATAAACACTAATACAAATGAGTTCTTCCAATTATATTGTTCTTGTACGGGGGACCTCTTTATAAGCTGATTGATGGAGAACGTCGTTTCATCTTTTTGCCTTTTCATTATTTTCAGTTTGATTGACCTCACATTCAGTTCTATTACAATGGATTTTGAATTTCATTTTTCATCCGATCCTACTGTATTTTCTTTTCCGCTCAGAATTTAGTTAAGGGCAGTGTTTAGTTGATTGGATTAATGATATTTGGAGTTATTAGCCTGCTATGCAATCATCTGCAACTTAAGTTCAGTCCAGGACCACATTGCTGCACATTAACTTTACATTCCCCAAAGAGGATAGCATTCTGAATATTGTTGGATTTGGATTAAACTTCTGTGATATTTGAAGTGCATCACAGTCGTAACTCAGATGAAGCTCTGATTTTTAGGCCGTTCTTGTCTGCATGTGTCTACTTGTGCACAGGTGTGCATACACATTTGGAAAACGTTAGTTCAGTCAGAGTAAATTACTAGATATGATAGCAAGTTTTTGGTCCCTGCTATATATCATAAGATTTGTTTTGCTGTTAGTATGCACATTTCAAATCAAGAGTTGAATAGCAACCATTCATGTCTGCTTATGTTGCGTTTGGAGCAGAGTAAGTTCATATTCATTTCGTCTCTGAGATAGAAAACCATTATCTCCTATTTTCAAGCTTTGACTTAACTGCAAACTGGATGAGAAAGTTTAGGTATCAAGTGGAAACCTATGATATGTATAGTTATCCAAGGTGGAGGATCTTGTTCGAATAGCTACTAACATACATTGAGAAGCCAGTAATTAAATAATAATTCATTCCGTTATCATGTAAAAATTGGTGAAGTCAATTGTTGACTGTCTCTACATTCTTCAAAAAATTAACCTTTTTCCCCTCATGATTTTGTGCATGGCATTTTATATCTTCTCAAGATTTTGAATTTTGTAAAATACTATGATTGCAACTATTTGCAAGAGCTGTCTTTATTCTTCTAATTTTTTTCCCCAAATAACGAGTTATCTCACTTCTCAATTCTAACAGCATTGGTGTTAAAGCTGGAAAGGCTGCCGAAATGAAGGTAGTGGCTGTGCCATCACTCCAAATTGAAAGTCACTTGTATTCTATCGCCAATTCTGTTCTTCATTCACTCTTAGAGTTTCAGCCAGAATTATGGGGTCTTCCACAATTTGGAGATTGTATGCTTCTTGCCAGTTCCTAATTTATCAAACTATCTTCTTTGCAGTGTTTATTTCTTTCAAGATGAATCACATCACTTAAATTTGATGATGCAGGGATTAATAACACTTTGCCAATCGAACCCATCCTTATAGCGGGTGTATTTAGCAGCGGGCTTCTTCTGGAATGTGAAGGTTTCAAGAATTATTCTCCTTATTCTTTCTGCTGATTTCTTATGAGCATTTGCTTCTTCAAACAGCATGTCCGATATACTTATACCTCCACATACGTCTATTATTTATTGCCTAGAATTATGTTTAACATCTTATCTGATAAAGACCATGAATCTAGATGATGGATGGTCTTCTCTTCCTGATCAAGTTTGGGGACTCTACACTGGATGGGCAAAAGTTGATGGACAGAAGCTGTCTAAGACCGTAATAAGCTTAGGATGGGACATCAACTGTTGTATTTCCAAGAGAAAAATAGTGAGTGTATCTTTTAGATGTTCCCCAGCTTCTTGAATATTTCAGGCTCATAAGGATTTTTGGCATCTTATTCATAGCTTTTGAAAGGAAGATTTTTCCGGATTGTGGTCGTGTCTTGCCAGACATGAATATAATTTAGTTCCTTTTTCTCTTCCTAAAGTTATATATATAACTGGGAAGTGGGATTTCCTTCCATTAGTTTCTCTATGCCCTTTCCCATGTTGATATGCGTTTGAAGAAGGTTCCAAATGCTGGTAATGACCAACTTATTTATGCTTTAGAATGCTTCTGTTGGCTTCAAACAAGAATCTTGATAGGTTATTATCTTTTTTCTTTCTACACCTTGAACTAACTTTATACCTCTGAAAGATTTTTACTGCTTTGATACATTGCATTCTCATTCTTCTCTTTCTATCTTTTGCTATTACTTGTACACCCTTTTATTCTCTCAGTTTGATTTTGTTTCTCACATATGGCCTTTTGCTTCTTTTCAGCAAGCATGCATGGTTGATAGAAGTGAAGAGGAGATGCATGACGGTAAGATGCAGCTATTGCTGGTGGGCTACCTTCGAAGATCATGTTACGCGGTAAGCAAAATATAATTGATGTAATCAATTGTATTGTGTGCTCACATAGTTAAAAGTTTTGTCCCAGAATAACTGCATTGCTATCGTAAGAACGTTAATTATTATCAGTTGCACTTCAATGGAGACAATGCATTAGAAATTAGTCTTGTAAGTAAGGTTAGATTGACATCCTTGTTTTTGAGTTTATTCACCAAAGGATGATTTGTCAATCTGATCTTGTTCTCTTCCCATGAATGAATTACTTACCATATTCTATGCAACACATTCCTTACAAAGAAAGAGGGAAAGGCCGGAGCCATCAGCTTATGAATGTTATTTTGGCATTATATCCTTGGTGCTTTATCTTCTTGTTTCTAACTGCTATTTCTTGCGGATGCAAACTACCATCTATGCATTATTATACTAGCTTAATTTCTTAACTGCCTCTGGCTCAAGGAAGTTTTTTAGCTGTTTTCTTTTGACGAAGCTAGACCTTAGCTTTTCCATGCACAATCTGCAGGGTAATATACTGAAGAACCTGGAAATACTCGAAGAAGATAAATTGGCTGCTGGTGTCTCATTGGATATGCCTTCATTTTCCTACAATACATTGAAATCTCTCTCAAGGAGATGCTGCTGAAAATAGTTTTGCTGCTGTGAATGGCAATCAATGAGGCCGCAGCCATTTCAGCTCTGTAGATTGCATTTGGTTGTCATTTTGAGGACAAACTAGAATTTGTTTCTTGTCCTTCCATATATACTTTCTTGCATCCAAATGAAAATAATGTTACTTTGAAGTTTAATCAAAACTGCTAAACGTTTGCAACGTAGGATATCCAAGGAAAAACTCATTTTTTTAGCGGGAAAACAGGCCCAATGGTGGTTTGCAACATTTTCATGTTCTAGTAACTTCGCTATGTTTCCCTGTTTCTCTGGGTGGATCAAAATAATACTATGATGAACGATTTTTGGGTAGATTAAAAAAAATATAATAATAATAATAATAATAATAATAAAATAAGATCAAATTTAAGTAGGTTTTAGTATTTATTTCTTGATTAGTGAATTGTTTTTTTAGATTCTTTTTGTTCAACAACTTAAATTGTTGTTTTGTTTGGTTATTAGTGAATAATTAGGATTATAGTTTATTTTTTGACTCTATTTTAGCACATTGTTGTTATTTAAAAAAAAAATCATTTGTAATCGGGGCTCATTTTGTGAACTTCGCTTAGGGCTCTGTAGACTACAGGTCCGGCCTTGAATACTATGCTAACTAGAGATGGCAATGTGGCTCGCAAGCGGGACTCGGCTCGTGCTTGTCTAAGCACGAGCACGAGCACAAACGGTCCAAACTAGGTGAGCAAGCTGCGTGGAAATGTTACATCTCTTATCATTTCTTATAAGAGATTATTTTTATTAAAAAAGTCTTTGATTGCACTAAATTTTATATCATTTGCATGAAAGTTTTTCACTACATTTGAGCTTTATATTGATTGTTATTTATTGAAATCAGTGGCAGAGGTAGGAGAAAAATTTAGTGGGGGGCTAGTAGCAAATCTTTAACTAGTATCGTTCGACATATTTTATTTTGTTTTTTCTTTCATAAAACAAAATATTATAAAAGTAAAAGACTAATGTTAATTTCTTACATACTATTATTAATTTTGCTAAATATATTTATCTTTGCGTACGCATATAACTTCATACAATAACCTTAAACAATAAATTTTGATAATATTATTAATAACTTTGTAATGCTTTCATGGTTTGAATTTCAACATAAAACTAAATTTTAATTTATACATTTAAACCCATATTTTGTTTCAAACTATCATTACAAAACCAATTAAAGAAAAATTATTAAAAATAACTGAAATTTATTAAAAAAAAAAAAGAAAAAGAAAAAAGAGGTAAACTTCATTGGGGGCAGTGCCCCCCAACGGCCCGAAGTGGCTCCGGCGATATTAATATCTTGGTAGTTTTTTGAAATGATTAATATCCGGGTAGTTATAAACTCCTTATATATCATCAAAGACAGAATTTTTGTTGCAATTTTATTTTTGTATTTGGGTTATTTTGAAGTCTCTAATTTACGGTTCAATATTATAAAAGGAGTGGCACTCCTAGTTGAAACTAATCAAGTCATTTCAAAGTCCATCCAAAGTTCGGAAAACGACTCTTGTTCATTGTTATAAACCTCCCGGTTTATTCATGGTGTGATTGAAAGCTTAAGTATGGTTTTGATTGTGCTGATGAGCAATGTCTATCTAACAAATTAAAATAGGCACTTTTATTAGCACTATTTACACTTTTGTAGGCTTTTTCTTTTTTCTTTTTTTTTTTTGTTTCTTTTTGTGTTGTAGACCTTGTTTGTTTAAATTTTCTATAGAAACAGATAGGGTTCTGAGTTTGGAGTCCGTTCTGTTTCTATAGCCAGACTGCTTATTTGTTTGTTTCTTATTTAACAAGTTTTATTTATTTTTATTCTTTTCATGATTATGATATTATATTATGGTGTCAAATTAAATATCTTAATGTGAACATTAATAAAAATTAACAAACGAGAGTAAATTATAAATATATCATTCATAAAATTATCCTAATTATTATTATTTAAAGTAAATTTTTTACTTTGTACTGTGTATTTACTTTTTCTCAACATTCTTATATTTTTAAATTAGTAAGAATTCAATAATAATATTTATAGAGGGTTTAATTTATAACCAACCATTTGTTATAAATCAAATTTATGACATGGCGGAATGTGATGGGACGTCTGACAGTAAATTTTTTTCTGTTAAATCAAACTACATTATAATATTATTATTTAACCAATGATTGGTTCTAGATTATTTTCAAATACAATTATGTTATATGATTTATGAATTTATAATTCAGTTCATTTGATCATACATTATTAATTTTAATTCGAGATCATTTTATTATAGTTAATTAAAAAGTAACAAATATTAAATTTTCTAATTGCATTCAATTTATAAGTTCTATTAGTTATTTGTTTAATAATAATAATGATAATAACAACTTCAATTAAGTTCGCCTTCCAACTAATACCTCAACTTTTAATGAAACATTTTAAATTATTTCAGCACATTTTTTCTTTTTTTTTTTTTGCAATCAATTATTTCAGCACATATGATTATTCTTATAAAACTCATTTTATTTATTATTTGTAAAAATTTCTTTTACAATTCTAACAAACATCGCGCAACGCGCGATCATCAACGAGTAATATTAGAACCTTGTGTTTGATGGAAAACTTGATAACGACATACGATGGTAGTTGGGCTGAAACTTCTTACAAGTTATTTCTAACTTTTTTCCCTCCCTTTTTATTTATTTTCATTGCATTTACTCTTTATTGTAAGTGCTATGTAATATTCTAGTAATTGCTTTCTTTAATTAATCAAGTTTACGTTATTATAATTGAAAATTTTCATGTGCCACTTATTAGGAGGCACTGATATAGAACCTTTTATCTCATGTGATGTGCATCCACTGGCGGATCTAGGGGGTGCTCCCCTGGTCCCTGACGCAGCCCAAATTGGGGAAAAAGAAATTTTTTTAGCGTGTAAAAAAAATATATTATATATAGACTGGGTAATCAGTCGTTTGTACTGGGGGAAAATTTTTTCTCCCATTGGACACACCCCACTTTTTGTTCGGGCTCCGCCACTGTGTGCATCTATGTGCCCTATGAGGCACCTCCTAGAAATGTCATAACGAAATTGTTATCATAATATTTCAAATTATTCAAGAAGTTTTCATTAACTTATATGCACAAATTTTTATCAATTCAACAGTGTGAGTTGACGTTTGCAAAAAAAAAAAAAAAGAACAGTATGAGTTGACAGGCTATCTGTTAATACTCATTCTCGGTAAGAAAAACATTACAAATACATGAGATGGGAACTTAATGACTGGATAAGTTCATAAATGATGTATATAAATTTTTATATATAAAAATTTTTTAGCACTTCCCTGAGGTATATGTGTATAGATACACTTCACATGAATTTTATCAAATTGTTTCTAGGTACATGCAGGGCTCTACCTAAGAATTTTAAGGCCTAAGATGAACTTTGAAAAATTGACCTTTGGTTTTATCAGTATTAATTAATTCAAGACTTTCTTTTTCATTTTTTCTCGTGCTATTAAAAAAATTTTACAAACCAGCTTCTAGGCTCTGCTTCCATGTTGCTTTTGTATTGTTTTTTCTTTTTCCCCCTTTTCACATATGATCTCGTAGATTCTTCTTCAATATCTTTTTGTACGCTCTACTACTCTTTTTTTTAAGTGCTAGTGATTGGATTCTTATATTTATTATGATAGGAAATAAGATATTCCCACAAAGAAAATGTAATTTTAAAAAGATAGAAACAAAAAATAAATAAATAAAAAACCTTATAAATCATTGTTTATAGTAACATTTCTGTCGTAAATCATATAAGAATGCTTTCAGTGAGATCAAACAACGTTCAATTGTCTAAAAGATAAATGAACATATAAAATTGAGTAGTTAACTATTTCTATTTATCATGAAAACAGGCTCAAATGTTGGTTGCTTCTACTCTGAAACAAAAGACAAATACAGAAGGCTTTCTCAAAAATACAATCTCTAATTTAATAATTAAAACTTAAAATTAGCATTTGCCCAAAAAAAAAAAAAAAGGTAAGAGAAACATTTACTGTATTAGATGTATGAAAACAACAGATAAAGTATGAAAAATACAATTTTTTGTAAGAGAATTTCAAGTACGGGGTCAAAATTTGGCTCCCCTAACACGTTCAAGCATGAGGCCAGGTCGCTTCAGGTCCGGCTATTTCTATATGATTAAATATGAATCTTTTTTTTTTTTTTTTTTTTTGGTTGGAAAGCCAATCTATTCCGTTTATAGAATTTGCGTGTTTACACGAAAATACTTGATTTAAGAGTAAAATTATTAACCCTATAAAGAAAATTGAAAAAGTAGTACCTAAAATTTTTTTTTTAAGATGACGATAAATCCGTCCGGCTATAGAGACAGATCGGGCTCTGAGTTTGGAGACCGACCACCAATTACAGGGCCACGTGTATTTTAAAAGGGTTAATTACACCTAGCGTCCCTAACCTTTCAACTTTGTATCGATTACGTCCCTAACCTTTAATTTTACGTTTTTATGTCCCGAACCTTTAGTAAAATCCCTTTTTTGGTCCCTGGAGACGCAAAACATCAATTTCAACCCTTAATGACAGAGGTATTTTAGGTAAAATAAAAAAATAAATATTTTAACATATTTTAATTAAAAATTTTGAAAAAAAAAGAAGAGAAAAATGGTGGGAAGGGGACTCCCCTCCCAACCCAAAATCAAGTTGCTGGAATGGCAGCCACTTCGGCTGCCGTCCCGGCAGCATTCGCTGTCAGAAATTGCAATTTTCGGCTGCCATTCCGGCAGTAAAGTTGGAAGGGACTCCCCCTTTCACTGCCAGAAATGGCAACCATTCCGCTGGCATTTTTGACAGTGAATGCTGCTGGAATGGCAGCCGAAATGGCTGTCATTCCGGCAGCTTGATTTTGGGTTGGGGGGAGTCCCCTTCCCACCATTTTTCTTTTCTTTTTTTTTTTTGCAAAATTTTTAATTAAAATATGTTAAAATATTTATTTTTTTGTTTTGCCTAAAATACCCCTGTCATTAACGGTCGAAATTGACGTTTTCCGACTCCAGAGACCAAAAAAGGGATTTTACTAGAGATTAGGGACATAAAAACACAAAATTAAAGATTAGGGACGTAATCGATACAAAGTTGAAAGATTAGAGACGCTAGGTGTAATTAATCCTTTTTAAAATACACATGATCCCTTATGATTAGTAGTCGAGTTCTAAACTCAGAGCTCGATCTGTTTCTATAGAAAATTTAACGATAAATAGGTGGAGATACGTCCTCGTACGAGACCCACGTGATTTGCATGAGAGGGAGGAATTTGGCCAAGGTTGTCGGCAATGCACGTGGGATTGGGAGGGTGTTTTCGGGATTTCAGTGCTGTGTCATTGTCGTGCCATTTGGAACACAATTATTGATTGCATTCGCAAATATATTTTTATTTTTTTCTTTTTTTTATATTAAAAAATAAACAAACTTAATATACTTAACATAAACGTTTACACAAATATTTACGCATTAACGGATCTCTTTTTTTACACATCTCAACATTTTTAAATCAATGGCCATCACTTAGTCACATACACTCACATAGGACGAGAGGAAGTATAATGGTACTGTTTGAAACTATTAAAATTTTTTCATGCATACAAATTTTTTTATTTTTTATTTTTTGAAACTTATACAGACAAAGTTATGTCCAAGTAGAATTATTGTTTTTAATTTGTTATTGTTATTTTTTAATTTGTTACCCGTCAAAATTGGTTAACTTTCACAACAGAGCAAAAGAAAATCTACTAAAATAATAAGATTTGATGTGACAGAATTATATATTCACAACGCAAACCATATTTTAATTGCACTAGAAGGAGATAGACTTTTTTTTTAATTATTATTATCTTTAAGTATTTAGACTTTATTTAATTTAATATTATGGTTTTTAACTTTTTCTGCTGTAGAATATAAATTAATCTTTTAATAATTAATATATTTGGTTCTTTTTCAGTACAAGACTTGGATCGAAAGAGAGATTGCGACTTGAATTCGAATTAAATGTGTGCCATTACGACAAGCCTCTTTATTCTACATTTTTGGTTCTTAAATAATGATTTATTTCCAAATATCTTAGCACGATTTAAAATTAATGAAATTTTCCACCATTATCATTTACTTAATCAAAATTTTTTGTAATAAATAAATGAGAGAATAAAAAAAAAAATTGCAGACAAAAGCTATTAGAGTATCTGCAATGCATAATTTTCCATTCTAGAAATGAAGATGTGGAGGAAGTGGGTAGAGAGAATATGACTACTTTAATTGAAAAAGAATGGTATAGGAAGAAAAGAGCATAAAAGTGAAAAATAGAAGAGGTATAATACCAAATTCAAAAATAATAATAAAATAATAATATATGTAAAAATGTGTCTAGATGTAGAAATGATGGTGAAAAGCGATGTAAAAATGATGAAAAATGAGTTAAAAGATAGAAAAATAGTTAAAAAAAAGTAAAAATTGAAATAAAATTGGAAGAAATATGAGACCCGGTAAATTTTCTCTCTCCAAATAAAGTATGTCTAAAAATTATACATTGGAAGTGCTCTTAATGTGCGTATGTGTGTATACATGCATAATAATCTACTAATAATAATGGAAGGTAAAAAATAATAATTGATTTGAAAAAAACAAAAATGGAGTAAGTATATACTACCTACATCCAAAAAAGACAGTGGTTATATACAATTTTTATCCGATATTATAATATACAATTTTCATCCGTTTCAAAATATAAATTACATTCTTTTAAAAATGTAGTTAAAATATTAAAGTTTTCTTGTTGCTTTTAAAAATGTAGTTAAAATATTAAAGTTTTCTTATATGTCCACATTTAGTGTTTGGCGCACACACAGTGCACCTATTTTTAAGCAATCCACATGCAGATTGTCTCACTGTAGAACAATCCATATGCAAATTGTCTAATACAATCATACAACATAGAAGTTCGGCGGCCTAAAGCCAAATCTGATCAATTTTCAAATGTAGTATGATTATACAAGCAACTTTAAGACCTTTATTATAATTATAACGGGAAAATTGTAAGTTCTGTTAAAAAAAAATCTTCCCACACGTATATAGATGCACACCACATGTATTTCAATTTCAAACTATGTGTATTTCCTTAAATATCACATGAAAGGCAAAATTTTTTAACAAAACTTTCAAAAAGTTATTGAAAGTGACTCGATTACAATGTGACGTACCAAAAAAAAATGTGATGTGAATATAATTAGTCTTTTAACAATAAAAAATATATGGTGTTTCAAAAAATAAAAAATAAAAAATATATGGAAAGTGAATTTGACAACATAATAAACACTAAATATATATTACCAGCTCAAAGAGCATCCCCAGTCTGATAAACACGAAAACAGAAGCAACATTTGAAACATCCTACTCTTACCACCTCAATAACCCCTCCACCGGAGAAGGACCAGAAAAAACTCTAAATAGAAGACACTTAAATTATCTGGCCATATTTTTTGCAACAAATACAACCCGACTGCCTAGATGGAGCTTCTAGGCTCTCTAGGAGATTAGGTTCAACATTAGTTGCTTGACTGACGCAACTCGGGACGGACAAAATCAGCATCCGCCGTAACTGATATGTCGACAGTAGGTCTCAATTCAGCACAAACTTCGATAGCTCCATGTACAGGATCTGATAGGAAGTTGCTAATGAGATCCCCGTTGATAGGACAATTGTTGTCAACGGCTACCAAAGCCTGCTGCGTGAGAATGTAATCGAAACGAGGAGCCCACTTCCTTGATCCAAGCCGTGCTGTTGTTGAACAGTTATCAACCATGAATGAAACGCCTCGGGCATGCATGAAAGGATTCAATGAATCCACAGACTCGATTACACTCTCATTGATGATTTCAGAGTAGGAGTGTCCTTTCTTCCTCAGAATCTCAATCTGTATTACATCCAAAGTACATGCATGAAGAGCGATTCATCCTAACTAAGCAAACAGAATAGACACTTGAAACTCTCCTTCGAATAACATAATTTTATGCAGAGATCAAACAAACGATGCCTCAGTGGCTACGATTAAGTATGCATAACCACTTTCATGATCCACAAACGAACACCATCCATCAGTACCATCAGCAACACACTTCGTATGGTAACCTCACTTCTATTTGAGCCCGTGTACGAATAGAATATGCCATTTATGGTAAGAAAATAATAAAAGCAAAGTTCGTTGACATTGGAAAGAATCCTTACCTGGGCCATCATCAATGCCACGTAAACACCTGCAGTGAAAGGATACAAAGGCCCCAGGTCACCTGCTGGACGTGCTGCTCGAACTTTCTCACCAACTTTCCACATCCGAGTCTGGTCAATCTTGCCCATTGGGAAAGCTGGTAAACCTTCTTTTTCCTGCCCAGAAAAAAGACAGAAAATGATAAACAAAGTATGAAAAAAGGATGACCTAATGTTTCTATTGTAAAGATAGATATAGAATCAACATACATAAAAGCGACGTCCAGCCAAGACAACGCTCCTGATCTCACTGCCACTGGCCACATCTTCATAGCACTCATATAAGATGTCCATGCAGGGATAATAGGAAGCACTATATGCAGTCTCAAACTCCTTTTTGCCCTCTTCAGTCAATGAATTATAGACCGCCAGCATACCCTGTCACAAGAAGTATGACACAGAAGAATCAAGAGATAAATCAAGAAACAGCATGCAACGAGTATAGTTAAATATGAAGAACTAAATGCTACTAATAACTAACCTTAGTCGATATGGTCTTAGAAATAATTCCAGTTATGCACTCCACAGTGTTCTTGTAAGCAAGATCCTCACTCATTCCATTTTCAGTGTACCTTCGGAACAATGATTCCACAATGCCATGAACAGCACCGAGTAAAATGCCTATCGATCAGACGTGTATGGATCAGAATTATTCATTAAGTCGATAAAATAAAATTTAGTAACATCCAAATCCCTCTTACCGCGCTCCCCAAAGATATCGCTCCTGTACTCATCCTCCAGTGTTGTGGCAAATGTAAAAGGAGAACCAAGGGCAATTGACCATCCAAGGGCAACATCTGTAGCTCTACCATCAACATCCTAAACAAGAAACAAAAACCATTAAATATCATAATTCAAAAACCTCAAATGAGCATGCATGAATGTAAACTACCCATCCACAACCAAACATGCATCACTCGTAGATGCAGTTACCTGGTGTACAGCAAAACTTGAATTAATGCCAGCACCATTGATTTCTTTCCCTTGCACATATAACCTTCTCACAGAGGGACCCATTCCCTTGGGACATACAGCTATAACGCTGATGTTTTTGGGAAAATCGAGGCCCAGTGACTGCAAGTGGCCCAAAAGGAATCCATGGGAAAGTCCAAGTATGCTATTTGGTTTCATGTGCGAGAGCACTTTCTCATAATTATCGGCCTGAAAAAATATTTAAAAAAAAAAAAGGAATAAGCTTTATCCCAAAAAAAATTAAGATGAAATAACAAATATTGATAACATCCTAATCAGCATTCAAATGGAAAAGTTCTGAAAAGAGTTAACAAAGAAGAAACTCTGTGACTTTCTCATCTTCTAGTTCCAGTAAGAACATTCAGGCATTCAGTGTTAAATACATATCTATGTTAAAAGGAAGGGACCAAAAGTATAGTGCAATAGACAAGACAGACTGATACCTGAGCTGCATCAGATATCAAGAGTAGCACTAAATCACTGCCAGAGATAGTCTCATAGATGTCCCCCAGGGTCCCATTTTCTTCAGAAAACCCAGCAGCACGAGCCTCAGCAAATGAGCGAGAACCCTTCCTCAAACCAATCTGCCCAAGAGAGCATGTGGGACGAGGTTAATACTGGTAATCAATTAACTAACTGTTTATTCTTGGGAATAAAACCCGGGTAGTTAAAGTAAAAACGAATTACCTTGACCACAATATCAGATTTTGCTTCCGCGAGAGAATCCCTCAAGTTCTGAGCTTGAGCTGGACCCTAGAAACCCCCAAAATTTTTCTCATGAACTTGAAAGAAATTAATAATACAAAAACTGATTTTAAGACTAATCACTAAATAGAACGGTTTCTTGGATGAGACTGATGACGATAGACAAACCTGTGAGCCCCAACCAATGACCCCAATCTGCTTTATACCCTTGAATGCGTCAGGAAGCAGCTTGAACAAATTTCTCCCTCCTCTCACAATGTACTGCATTCAGAAGAAATTGCTTCCTCAGGACCTCAGTCACGTGAACATTCAATTTTATATAACCCCACATTACCTCAATATAAACTTCGGGCAATAAATATATATAAGTGAACTTAATAATGTGGCCTGCTCAACTGGTCAAGAACTTATATTTCTTGTTTTCATCCCTCAGGGAAATTTACAACTAATAATAATGGCCACAAGCCCACAACAAACAACCATAATCAATTAATTCAAGCAGATGCAAACATAGCCAAAAAAATACAGGAGCAATACATGAACATATACAGCATAAAGAATTGTACATTGTATGTCATAGTTATCTCAGTAAACTATACGTATATTATAAGAACAGGACTCTATAAATCCAAAGAAATTCAGATTTATTGTGTGAACGGAGGCTTAAGAAAGTCGAGATCTTTAGTTTAAGAAACGAGTTCAATTGCAACACGATTATCCTTTGGCCACGCCAATGTACCATATTCAAAGCACAGTTCACAACTAATTATCTTCCCAATAAATATCAGCATCTTAGACCCAACATCAAATAAATGAATTAACAAATAACGGCAAATTACATTCACATACTCCCATCCAGATATACATGTAAACACACAGTAGCATAAAAATATAAACCTCATCATGGCCAGCAAGGTTGATTTTCTCCTTGGTGAAAACCGAGGTCTCAAAATCGAGAGAGGCAGGGGGCTTCATGGTGGGAACGGAGACCATACGGGCGGAGAGAGCCGAACCTGAGGAAGAACCCCCGGCTCGGAAAGCGGAAGCGCGGAGCGGATTAATCGAGGGGGCGGATGATGAAAGGAAGCTCAACTTGAGAGCAGGAGCTTTGAGAGATGGCTTGAGGGCCTTCGATATGGCAGAGGAACAGGCGGTGGTGGAGGAAGAGAAGGTCGGCGCCGCCGCCATCAAAAGTTCTGAGGCTTGAGTTTGTTAAGGACACTGATATAGGAAGAGGGTTTAGGGATGGAGAAATGAATATCTGTTTATGGCGAGCGACGAGAGCGAGTAGCTGAAATTGATAGGGGCGCTCCTGAATTTGGTGAGCACCAGTTGTGCACTCGTTTAAAAGACGAAAATGTCATTGTCGTCTCTTAAAAGACAAAAGTGTCCTTGTCGTCTCTTAACAACATTATCCGGTGTATTATGGAATTAGAGAAAAATACTTTCAAAATAAGACGTTGAATTTATCATATTTTGTAAAATATTGCATTCATTATTTTATTTTTAAATTACAAAAGAGATTGTAGGGCATGCATTAATTTTTTTTATTCCTACAAAGAATCATGTTACCTTAATTAATTTTATAGTTTTTTATATGTTTCTGTTTAATATGCATTTTTATTAGTGAACACGAGAAGAATCAGAGCTTTTTCTATGGAGCTTTGTGGATCTCTATTTAAATTTTAGTATTCTCACATGTCATGTTTAATATACATTTTTATTAGTGATACAAATTATTATAAAGGTACTACTATTAGGACACATTATATTATTATTTAGAATTACAACGACCATTATTTTACATACATACATATATCCTTAACATATTTTCCGCTATCTATATAAAAGATACTAAAAGGATATTAAAATTATATTTTCTTTGAAAATTATCTTTTAAGAAATCGATGAGTTTTTTTCCTTTCACAAGACAACAATATTCTTTAACCCAAATATCCAAATTTTATATTGAATCATATGTCTCGTTGTAAATTTCAATATTCTTTCATGAATCATATTGGTGATGTTATATTATGGATAGGATGAATTGATTACTGTGCACCAGGAAGGAAGGCGTGAGGTTACGAGGGCCAACCCGGTAATTAAAAGAAGTAATGCATATTGCAGGATTCATAATTTCACACCGACGCACCAATAGAAGATGTTATAAGATTTTTTTTTTTTTTATTTTTTTATTTTTTTTGGCAAGCAGACGGCTAGTTTCATTCATTCCAACATGTTCAAACGAATAGTGTTTACAATGAAATCATGAGACATACCATCACGCCCAGGTTGATTTTCAATTTTCTTAAATTATTGATATCAATGAATATGTTCAATTGGGGAAGTTTTTATAGCGGAGACACGTGTAAAATAATTTTTGAGTATTTGTCTTATAGAGTTTAACACTCTATAAAGTTTGTTACTTAACTAGTAAGTTGTTAAATTTTAAAGAATCATTAAAACTAGATTTTTCAATAAAACGTAAAGAACACACAAGTTATATTGATAGGTATATTATATTAATTATCAAAGCAAGCCGAACTATTAGAAAACTTTTATCTCAAAAAGTAAACTTTAGATTATTACAAAGATTATACATTCATTCCATCATATATATTACAAGGCGTAGAAATAAATATATATATATATTATAGATTGGTGGACATACTTATTAACACAAAAAAGGTATAAAACTCATAATAATTGTATTTATAATAGTTTCAAAGATAAGTTTTCACTACATGCAAAACTCTACTTTCGTTCGCTAGCATGCTTCAACTTATAGCTCGCCTTACTTTTCAAATATCATATCTTTAATCATCTACAAAAAATTGTAAAAATGAGGAGTGAGTACAAAGTACTCAGTGAGTAACAAAACTATCTGATTCATCTTTCATGTGAAATATTTATTTTTAAGAAAACCAGTAAATGCACAAAGTTTTTAAATGTACAAAATGACCTTATCACTAGTTAAACTACTACTCGTATCGCCTAAGATTCATATCATTCAATATCAATTCAATCATGGCCATGTACATTTAAGTTGATTCACATTGATTCAAATCTCAATTAACCCCTACCGGAATTCTAAATAAATAGCAAAGCAAATACCACATCAATCGCCATATATATCATTATCATTAGATGGCTCAGAATATGGTAACAAAGCAAAACAAAAACAAAAACCACAAGAAATCTGGGGTTTTACCCATACATATAAGTGTGAGTAAATATATGGTTATGTGTGAGTAAAAACGTTTATCCACACATAATATAAATGTCAACAAGTGTGACTATCGATCCGTAGAAGAAAATTTTTACCCACATGCAAATATATATATATATGGGTAAATGTTATATACGTTTACCTACACATATATATGTAAGTAAATATTGTCATATATGCATGTAATAGAATGGCCTATAATGCAATATTGGAACCGAGATCAGTTGTCTTCCCTTACCTGTCCCTTTTGCTGTCCAGCAAATGGAAAAAGAACACCTGTTAAATATATTCCATGTCATATATTAAAATTAAACCAACAATTAATCTAAAATTTATTTTCTCTGCACTAAGACAGCTGTCTAACACCGTTAGGAGAGAACAGGCAGTGGAGAAAATCACGGACTCTCATTCTTGCTTCAATTCTCTAGACATTCAATCTTCTCTTTCTCCAGTTTCAAACTTCAAATAATCGGTTTCTAAGAGGTAATTATGTTTTTCAAAGAACACCTGTTGTGTGCTTTGGGTTACATTTCTTTTATGGGTAATATTCTGCGGAAATTATTGTTCATCGTATATAATGTTCTTATGAATCTCTATATCTTTTTTTCCATTTCCTTTAGCAGTTAATAATAATTTTGAGAAGCATGGCCTGAGACAAATCTTGAAGGAGTCGATCATCGTCCGGGAGACAGATCGGAAGAGCGTCGTGATGACCGCTTGCCTTGCTATTGCTTCTTACTAACTGCTCTTGGATTGTAATTGTAAGTAGTCTTTTTTCTTTTTCTTTTATGTTTTTCTTTGTGAGAAATTAGTAACCGAAGTATTGTTAATAATGACATAAATAAGCAGAAATTTTCTTTATCCCATTCAGTTTCTGATCACTTTCTTTCACGAAGGGTTTATCATACTTAAGTCTTTTGTGCTTTGCTATCAATGACATTCAATTGAGTACCTTAGTGCTTTGTATTACACGATCAATCTATAGCTACTTTGGTACTTTTTTGTTTATAAGATCTCAAATAAACAATAATTTCATGTCTGAAGCTGGAGTTCTATAGAGCTCTGAAGAAGCTTTATTGCCAACTGGTAGAAGCTTTGCAATCAAGATGTTTGCCATGGATGTCAATTATGGATAAAGGAAAGCAAAGGTACAAATAACTACAAGATGGGCTGAAAAGCAAAGGTGCAAGTAAATACGAAAGCACTGAGCAGCTAAGGCAATTAGAAGAGGCATAAAGGAAATTTATTAATCATTATATGTTCGGAGTCGAATTGTAAATCATTATACGTTAGGAGTTGAATTGCGTACTCTATTGTACTTGTGTTGACTCTTTTTTCTTGTATCACTTTGTATTTATTCATTGCTGCAATCGATAGGAATGATGCCAATAAGGTAATTCTTGTACATCCAGTATACTTATTTCCGATTTCGTATTCATTTCTCACTAGATAAATCTATTTCCGTAACCACCATTATAGCCATCAAACGAAATGAACTCAAACTAATGATTGAAAAATCACATACGTTTAGCTTGAAACTACCTACGTTAAAAAGAAAAATGAAACGTGACACAATGCAAGGAGAAAAATATAAAAGAAAAAAAAATATGGAAAAGGCAACAATATAACTGCCATATATTAGGACTTGATGGAAAATATAGAATCATTTCATTCAAAAATTTGTAGCATGGATAGTATCTTATCAAACTTTGTAGCAATGGATAGTATCTTATCAAACATGCCACAAAATATAGTAACAACCAAATGAAAATATTAATCATCTTTACCCATCAATGATGAAACAAAAAAAAAAATGTTAGGTATAGTTTACATGTTCAAGTATAATAAAAAGGCCATGGTAGCAACAATCTCGAATGCATCTCATTAATCTCCTTGTCTATACCATGCTCCAAAGCTAATAAGAGAAATTATTGTTCCATCAAAATCTTTGAGATAAAAGTGATGTCGGAAGTACTTCAGCCTAAAAGAAAGAAAAATGATACGTCTCTAATAATCACAATAACATAAACATAGGTAATTAAAAAAAAAAGTAACATACGTAGACAATATGTATTACCTGTTTTAATAATTCAACCAAACTTGACGTCCTATTAAGTTCTTCGATGCCATCATGAGATCCAATCTACAAAGATATATAACCTTACAATTAAGACAATGAAATCCTTCTGTCGAATTTGTAGTTTCATCCATAACCTTACAAGACATATATAATAAGTATGGATTTGTTATATTTGTAATGAAAGACAATACAAAATAATGGAGGTTGACGGAACTGAAACCAATACTCCACGCGCTCAAGAAGTTTAAATATTCTAAAAAGAAAAAAAAAAATATATATATATATATATATATTAGTATCACAAGTTTAAACATCACATAAGTTTGTATTCTAACCAATAATTAAGTGACAATAGATTATAGTATATGAAATGAAGTTCGTTCAACAAAATACTTATCTCCAAGACACACCGAGTACATGACGCATAAATAATAAAGTTGTTATAGCATTATACAATCAAACAAAAAGAAACATAATATTCAGTACTTCATGGCAAGCAAAAATAATGAAGCTGTTGTAGCATAATACAATAAATAAAAAAAAGAAACATAACACTCAGCTTATGGCTTGTAAAGATTAAAAAATGAACGCCATGAAATCAGGTCCTAAAGGTTAAAAACTAAATAACATGAAATCAGGAGCTTCCGCCTTCAAGAGATAGAAAAAAACACACAAGCAACAAATATATAAGTAATCAGAAAACAAGTTCACACTCTAACCTATATACCCTTCGCTTTGACGGTTGTAATTGAACATGTAGTGAGTGAACAAAATGTCAAAGAACTGTAACATCTTTTAAACTTCTATTTAATTGAATTAACTTTCCACTGAAAAAGAGTTCTATAATAATATTTGATAAT
>CAVNYN010271784.1:0-24214 GCA_963692815.1 Nyctanthes arbor-tristis | reverse complement strand
ATGAGTTCAACTTAATTAGGATATTTGGATGTATAGTTACCATTAGTTTTGAAGAGCTAAAAATATTGTATGCTTATTTTAGAGAAGGATGTTAGAATCTAGGTGATTAATTGCCCGTTTACAAACTCATTTTAATGAGTTCCAACGAGAAATAAGAGATAGATTGAGTGGGGTTAAATGGTGGAGATTTGTGCAACACATGCGGGTCCTATAAAATATGTGGAAGTGATTAGTTTGACTACTAATTTTTATTTAAAAATAGAATTGATTTGCAAAGATGGTCTCTTTTCTTGAATTTGGTATATTTCTTCTGTGTATTCATTTGGTTATGTTATATTATGTCATTTTCTATGTTTGATTGGAATTTTTCCGTAGTCACTAAGTTAATGAAGGAGATATATCATTTTTCATGTTTTTGTGATGATGGTCAGATCATTATTAATGACCTCACCATAATCACAAGGTTAAAGTTTTTTGTTTATTTATTTATTTATTTTTGAATGGACTTGTAGTTTAATAATGCAAATAGTGTTCTTTTTTATTTTTGTCATTTGGAATGAGCTTTTTTTTTTCATTTTTGGGAATTGGGTGACGATCAACTTGTTTTTGCTTGGATAAGCTCTAGGTCGGAAACACGAGAGCCTTGCTCAAATGTTTTAGGTGAATACTTGTATAAATTTGTAACTATGATATATATATATATAGGTATGCTTAAATATTCTACATTCTTATTTGCCTTTGAAATATCATGTTGATGATAAAGATACCAACTAAAGATTCAGACTACTATTTTCCTTTAGAATGTTATGTGCTAATGATTGGGTATTTAATTTTCGTTTATAGATTGCGTGTTGATTGTTTGGTATGAAATATTGAACTTCCTTTTCTTTTATCACAATAACATTGAAGATTTGAAGTCTATGCATGATAAAATTATCTGCTTTATCATTGGAGGGGAAGATTGGCAAGTTTGATATTATTTTTACCATGAATGTATTGAAGTCAATGCTCAAGCATGAGGCCAAGAACTACCATTTCTGAGAAGTGTTCATTGTAGTTCCATGTGCATATTCATATAACCCTATATGTTATTAGGTGTTTGTGCACCTAATGAATCAAACATTTGTTTTTTTTTTTAAAATTGTTTCGTCCTTTTATCTTTATTTGTGATATTTGATTTTTTTCATTTTGAATTTTTGTGCATGGCTAGAATAGAGGAAACGAAAACAGACCCGACCAAGACAAGTTCGAGGGAGCAATTTGAGAATTTGCCATAATGGCAAATGACTCAAGACGGTGCTTAGTGTATATTGGCTGAGAGCATCTTTTTAACCGTCGAGGTTCATTGGATTTTTATTTTTTGTCTTGCTTTTTGTTTTTTGCTTCATTATTTTTAACTTATTATTGGGTTAATTAATGACCGGAGTAAGTTGATTACATTTCATGTTGTGTTTATGAATGTCCCTAAAAGAGTTATTGCTACACACTCTACAACCATTGAAATGCTTGGTTTTGAGATCTTATGGAATTTAGGCAATTATATGAATAGATTGCAATAATATGTTTTGTTTGCCATCAAGTGGTGATTTTTTTATCCAGCCTCTGGCGGCACAACATTTCTAATTTTTGACTTATACAACACTTTGTTTCTGTATTGAATTTTGTCATTTATCTTCTACATTGTTGCATATTTTTTCTCACTTTTCAGCGATATGCAAATGGCATGAAAATAGGCTTTACAGATGTCTATTATATTTATATTATTTGTCTACAAGACAAGTTAGACAAGCTGTAGTTAAAGCGCATACATTCTCTTCTTGAGTTTACTTATTTATCAATTTTCAATATATGCATTTGTGCGCAAATGCTCTACGTTTTATTAACTGATACACGACTTCTTAACATTTCGTGACATGTTTTGTGAAAGATCAAATTACAATTATTGCCAACTTATGTGCAAAGCAAGTACCAACACTAGTTACTATTATAAAGAGACATGTTTATCTTACTTGACCATCATGTATTTGCTACTTGTGGGCCTTAAAATCCAATACTCATGAAGGTTGATAAAAAGAAGAAATTGTTAATTTTATTGGAAAACAAAATCGGTTCCATGGGAAAATAAAAACTAAACTGATTGTTTGAAAACCGATAGTGAGGTCATTTTTGAGAAAACAATAGTAGAGTGAGGATAAAAACATCCAAAAAATAATTTTCACATTATATGATCGATATTTAATATATATTATTATAGATACATCAGTACATTTTATATTGGTGTTACTTAACTTGTAGTTTTAAATGATGCTATATAGCACTACTTGTCACAGCCCCAATTTTATCAATAGTAGAAGCGTTTAAATATATATATCTCCGTTCAAAATTAAGGGTGGGACTTTACAAATACAATTCAAATGTAGAGATGCTTCCGCTGCCCCATTCTGATAATTAAATGTTCTGTGGGCTACCCACAACAAAATATCAGCCACGTACCGAAATCTCGATGACATACTGATAAATGTATTTTATATGCAAAAATACTTCTCTTAACTTATTCCATTCTATATGAAATCGAACATATTTCTACCTAATTTGTGTGGATATGGTTCATATAGGTGAAAGCTCGAATTGGAGTGATACAAATGAAAAGAACTTTTTTTGAACCAAATTGAGGCTATACATGTATCAAGGTGTGATGGCTCGAGAGTTGGGAGAGAAAAGATCAATGTCAACAAGTTTGAGGGCTAAATGTCACTATTGGGGAACTTGAAAGAGATCATTTGTGTCGTGTTTAAAGAGAACAGGGGCCCTGATGAAGAGTTCAAGAAGTTTAGGACGTGTTTAAATGAGGAAAAAGCCGAAAAGGACAGTTGCCGCAAGAAAAACTCAAATCAGGGACTAAACTGTACGCTATGGAAGTAGGCCGCGGCGAGCAAACCCGCGGCCACCTGCGGGATGAAAGAAAAATCTGCTAGCCGGGGCAAGCATGCGGCCACTCGCGGCAAGTATCGGGAAACGCCGTTTTACGTGTTTTAGCCTATTTTTGATACAAGGAAGGGTTCAAAAACCTAAAAGACTATAAAAGGACAAAAACCCATCTGGAGAAAGAAAGGACTCATCATAGAAAATCACTCTGGAGGGCTTGGAGATTGAGGCGAGGGTACGTGTGAAGATTGAAGAACGGAATTCTTCATTTGGTGCAAACGTTTTCTTCACTATTGTTCATATTTTCTTTGCAAGAATCTGATCATGTATTCAAACCCTATAAATTCTTATTTTATGATGTTCTTTACTATGTTTAACTAATAGATCGGATGTTGAAACAATCGATGAAGCAATAGATATGTTTTGATTGCGTTAATTCCATTCATGACTCTAATTGTTATTGCGTGCTTATTTTCTATTGTGATATGTATTTGCCTTTTATGAGCCTGATCAACTTATAATTGAGTTTGTGAATTCGTGAGGAGACCGAGAGGTAAGTCACCAATTTAGCATTTTAGTAGAAAATATGAATTTCATAGAAGATAGAGATATACTTTTATGATTTGTGCAATCGTAAAAATGGTTTCTTGTTACTTAATGTATTCGACTATGTTGAAATTCACATAGAGATATAGTGGGTTTACTTAGTTGGGTAGATTTGAATTTGCTCGAGAGATGTTTTCAATTAAATTTGTAAAACTGGTTGTGAGTACGTGATGGTGAATTGTCATGAGTGGGATTGCATAATTGGAACGCATGTTTATTGTGGATTCGTTAGTCTCAATGCCTTTATTCATATATTTCCTAGTTCATTAATTTGAGTTGCTTCTTACTTTTGAGTAGAAAAAGTATTTAATTTTAGCTTAAACAAACATCATTATTCTTTTGAAAACTTTTAAATTTCCTTGTTCAATTGGTGTGAAATTAACTTGAGTAAAATAGGTGACAACTTTCCCTGTGGGATCGACATTCGGGACTCATCTAGTCCTATACTACTTGAACGGTATCGTGCGCTTACGATTTTGCCTATCACATACATGTATCTTCTCCACTTTTAGGACAATCCGGCCACAAAACTTCTTAATTCAATACCTATAGGATTGTAGAAGATGGGGGTGAGTACAGAGTACTCAGTAAATAATAACATGTATTGGCACATGCAAAACAATGCAAAGAAGATCAACATATGACAAAGATACAAAACCCAGGCACATCACTAGTTTAGCCTCTACCCGTGAGCCATTTGATACAAATGTACAAATGACCAAGACCATACAGCAAGACCATAGTACCTCAGAGTAATACAAATACAATTCAAAATGGGTATATAGCGCCACTAGCGATGCCCAAGAGCAAGGAACAATCATTTATCCAAAACAATGGTGTATCGTCAACCATCAAAGGCCAAATACAATTAAATGAAGGCATAGTTCCAAAAGAGATAGAGAGTTGCAAGACAGAGCCAAGAGATAGAAAATGATAGAGCCAAAGACATAGGTTATTGACCTCAAAGATTCCTTGAATAATCCCAAGTGGAAATGTGTCATTAAAGCCTTGATATTCCTCAATTAAAACTATTTTTCAAATTATAATCCTTATATATATGGTAAGGAACCCTTTTCAAAAACAAATAGGCATTTTGGTAGGTTTTAATGGTTGTTTCTCCACTGTGCCCAAGGTAGGACGAATTTTGGGGAGTTTGGAAGGCAAATTGAGGTTAGTTGGGTGTTTGAAAAACTAAGGACCCAAATCGCCTATTTATAATAGTTAGGATTAAGTTATTTTTAATAAATTTTGAGTTTCGCCAATCAAACTGTGACACATGGCGCGACGAGTATTGTACATTTGGCAATAAATTGTCCGAGAAGTCCTTATACTTTGCATTATTTTTCAATTAAGTCACCGTACTTTAGTTTATGTCAATTAGGAACTAAATTCTTTCTTTAGAGATCAATTGAGTAATAATCTTTTAACTTTGGGACATAATTGAAGCAATTATTCCATCATCATCAAAATAATAGCCAAATGGCTTGACTGGGGGTTAAATTTTCGTGGGATGTTACAATCTACCCCCCTTAAATGAATTTCGCCCTCGAAATTCGCTATCACCCAAAATGATTCAAGTATAAAGTAGTCAAAATAAGTCCTTTCAATTGACGTAAGGGTTACTCATGTGTAAAAAATTAGAGTTTAAGACTTAAAAGTGAATAAAATAAATCTTTGGATTGATTTTAAAAAAAAACCAAAAAGATCAGGGGCCTGAATGTAAAAAATTTTCAAAAAAATCTGGCTGGCACACCGCTTTAGGCGCTGTGTGCCCGCCCTGCAAAACTAGGGATCCCGTACAGGTGTTTTGGTCCTGGTAGACTATTCTGTACGGCAGCACGGTATCACCGTGCGCCCGCACAGATGATTCTGTCCGAGACAGATTGTTCTGTGCGGCCGCACGGGTTACAATTTTCACTTTTTTTTATCCTCCATTGCAATCGATGAACTTTCAAGAGCAAAGTCATATACTATAATGTATCACCAAAATCAAATTTAACTTATTATCAATCAATATAAATGACTTTCATACCTGTAAATGCACGGATCTATCCCACTAGGAGCGATATATGTATGTGAGACCGTAGGATCATGCTCTGATACCAACCTTATCACGCCCCCAATTTTATCAATAGCGAAAGCGTTTAAATATATATCTCCATTCAAAATCGAGGGCAAGACTTTACAAGATCGGAAGAGAAAAGTAGAGAGCTTTCACTGCGCACTCTGATAATTAAATGTTCTGTGAGCTACCCACAACGAAACCTCAGCCACGTACCGAAATCTCGATCACATACATATATCTTCTCTACCTTTGGGACGATCTGGCCATAAAGCTTCTTAATTCAATTCCTACATGATTGTAGAAGATGGATGTTAGTACAAAGTACTCAGTGAATAACAACATGTATTGACCCACGCAAAACAATGCAAAGAAGATCGACATATAACAAAGATACAAAGATACAAAGTTCGGGCACATCACTAGTTTAGCCTCTACCCGTGAACTATACGATACAAATGTACAAATGACCAAGACCACACAGCAAGACTATAGTACCACAGAGCAATACAAATACAATTCAAAATGGGTAGACAACGTCACTAGCAATGCCTAAGAGCAAGGAACAATCATTTATCTAAAGCAATAATGGACCATCAATCGTCAAACGCCAAATAAAATTAAAGGAATGCACAGTGCCAAAAGAGATAGAGAGCTGAAAAAAAGAGTCAAGAGATAGAAAAGGATAAAGCCAAAAACATGCGTTACTGACCTCAAAGATTCCTTAAATAATCCCAAGTGGAAAAATGTCATTAAAGCCTTGATATTCCTCAATTAAAATTATTTTTCAGACTATAATCCTTCAATATATGGTAAGAAACCATTTTCAAAAATAGGCTTTTTGGTGGGTTTAATGGTTATTTCTCCACTATGCCCAAGGTTGGATGAATTTTGGGGAGTTTGAGAGGCAAATAGAAGTTGGTTGGGTGTTTGAAAGACTAAGGACCCAGATCGCCTATTTATAATAGTTAGGATTAATTTGTTTTTAATAAATTTTGAGTTCCACCAACCAAACTGCGACACGTGGCGCGACGGCTTCAGTACATTTGGTGACAAATTGTCCGAGAAGTCCTTACGCTCTGCATTATCTTTCAATTAAGTCACCGTACTTTAGTTTATCTTAATTAGGAACCAAATTCTTTCTTTAGCGTCAATTGAGTAACACTCTTTTAACTTTGAGACATAATCAAAGCAATTATTCCATCATCGTCAAAATAATAGCCACATAGCTTAATTGAAGGTTAAATTTTCGCGGCATGTTACACTACTGGTGCTAAGTACAGTCCATGTGGCAATAAACGCGGTCCTAAATGATAAGTTGAGTTAAAAGTATGTGGATGTAACCCACTTGATAGAACTTACTATCACACAATACCACATGGATTGATGTTATATGGTCATTATTTTAAAAGGTGAGGTAGATAAGTGCTTTGAGCTACGAGGCAGAGGCATTTTTCTGCAAGACTTATGCTTCAAACGAGGAGGCATACGCGTCTATGCTTGTGCATCGAAGCCTATGAGACGTATGCCTCTAAATTGAGATGCATTTTCCCCCTATTTACTGACTAAAGTTTAGAGCCTCCTGTAGTTTGAATTGATTAACAACTTAAAAACCTAAGCAAACATGTTAGAACTATAATTTTTGGAAGCTTTTCTAGTAATGATCTTTGAATACAAGATATACTAATCAATAGAAAGTTTAAAATAATTGATTAATTAAAAAAATGTTTTGAAGATATATAACGAAAGATATATAACGAAAACATGTTTTGAAGATATATAACGAAAGACGAGCAAATTGAAGAATATTTATAATTAAAATTCTAAAGAAAGTTTTCTGATTTTACAAGAAATCTAGAGGAGCCACGTGGGTTGCATGTGTAGCGTTCACCATGTTGCACGTGTAGTGCCAACATATGCCTTTGATGATTAGCAATGAAGAGATAAACAAAATGACAATAAAAAATATTCTCAATGCAAAAAATTTCCGTTGTGTATATGTGATACGATATTATTAGATTTTTATCAAGAGAGGAAGGAAGCGAATGCAAAATAGTCAAAATTAACCACAACTTTAGTTAGATGCAAGACGTCAAGCAAGCATGTATAACTGGTGTACTACATAATTTAATATGCAAAAATCTTTAGATAAGACGGAGTTTATCAAAAACTTATTTTAGTTGTCAGTCTCAAGGCAAGTAACTAAATGCAAAAATCACAAACGGGATTATGTGGCCAGATGCTTATGTGGCAAGTAACTAAATGCAAAAATCTCAAGGCAATGTTATGCCGCCAAACACTTAAGCTGCGCGTCAAATGCGTGTCATGTGGCATGCCACATCATAACTTGTGAGGTGGTATGCCAAATGACACGCATCTGGCATGCCACATAAATGTCTGGTGGCATTACGCCGTTAGATGTCTGACATTAGATCATTATTACTTTACTAACTTCATTATATATTTACAATTTTTCCCCAACAAATGAGAGTATAGTCTATGACACTTCTGCAAACACTGAATGTAGTACAAACAATCACATAGGTACAACTATGAACACATCTTTAATTTTCTTGTTGAATTTGACTGACTAAATTCATGGATTCTCTGCGTGAACTTGTAAACTTCAAGAATTTGTTTTAAATTAATGATTAGAATTGGAACTGTGGCTCAACTTTTGTATAACTTTCTTCATCTGAACTCAAAAAACAAAGAAGTTGGCCTCCTATGAAGTTCATTGGCCACAGCTTACAAATGCAAAATCAGAAAGCTACAAAGCTAAAAAAAAAAAAATGCTTCTTGGCCGTCAATAAAAATAAGAGTATACAAGAAAAAATGACCAAATGCTGAGGAGAGCTGAGGGATAACCTGAGCACCTTCGTCCCTCCAATGGCAAAGCATAGTATACAACATTGCGTCCCGAAAAAAATATAACTTCATACTGGCATATGCAAAATCTTTACAATTAAAGAAAAAATAACACTAATCGTAATTCATACGAAATGCTCTAGGAGACTAATTTCCAATAATATATTGCAACTTTGCAATGGTGGGCAAAAATCTAGAACCACACAGAAATATACAATTCAAGGTGATTAATGGATAATTTTACAATGCTAGCACAACTACTTTGGACTCCATTCACGATAATCAGAAAGGAGAAAATAAAAACTATAATACACCTTACCTACAAATGTCTATCACTCGAAAGGACAGTCTTGCAAGCCCAAGTAAAAATATATGGTTGTAAATGAAAAAAAGCAAAACCAAAAGACCGATCAACAACAAAATACGCATTGAGGGCAAATTTCAAAATATAGATGCAGCTGTGTCAAAATCTAGATGCAAAAATAACAGGGTGCAAACACCTAATCAAGAAAGAAAGAGGGGGAGGAAGGATATTGTTTATAAATTTCTAGGAGCAATAATATGAATTTTGGAGTTTTTATCTTTTTCTAAAAGGGGATCGAAATGAATTATCGAGAATTGTCTGAGAGCCATTTATGTTGAGAAGTCTAGAACGACTCCGCATCATCTCTATTGTTGAAGGAACATTGAATCAAGTGCTAAGAGAACATGAAAATAAATTCTTCTCTTTTAATATAGTAGAGAATTTATGGGGTTGTCCCTGCCTTCTATGATTACTAGCTTATTGCAAGTGCATTGCACGTGAATTTGGAGCGATGTCATGAGTTTACTTTTAGTGTTGCTTCATACTTGTATAAGATATAATTGAATAAATACTCTTTTGCATTTAAATTTTATATGTATTGATCTTCATTCAATTGATTCTTTATAATCAAAATATATTTTCTAACTACAAATTTTACACAACTTCTACATAAAAGCTTTATATATAAATACTGCACTTCTTTGGAGTTGTGTTTTCAAGCAAAAAAAAAAAAAATCTCTAGTATCAATTCCAACATTTCAAATTTATCTTGACAATTCTAAAATAAATTATGCATTAATATAATGACCAATAACCAACGAATTAATCAAGTTTTTCACATTCATTTCATGCCTTTACTTGAGTAGTGGTAAATTGCTGATTAATGTGAAATAACTAAATTAAACTAAATTGAATAAATAATAGTTACTTCATCTTTTTTCCTTTTCTTTTTGTTTACAGTTGGGGAAATACAAATTCATACTTGCTTTACGTAACTAATTTATTATTGATCAATATGAATAACTCGATTAAATAAATAATACTCTCTCTATCACACAAAGATATTCCCCTTTTATTGTTCACGTATATTAAGAAAAAATAATTAATGTTGTTAGAAATGTACAATTTAAGAATATATTTCCTAATATGTCCTTTACTTTATTTAATATTTCACCTTAAATTTTCTTTGTTGTTGATTACCATGTATAATAAATAGGGGTACTATTTTAGAAAGCTAAAAAGTCAAATAAGGAAAGAGAATATAATTTGGGATAGATAAAAAAAGGAATAAGGGAATTTTTTTTGGGATGGAGGGGTAGTATTGGTTTGCTTTCTATTACACACACACACTTTTTCTATGTCAGTTTTCTTAATTCCGTGTATTATTAGGTTTGAACTAATTAAGAATACTAACTAAAGACTATTGCCTTTCCATTTTCTAACTTATGTATTTATTTTTAAGTAATTAATAATGAAAATAACAAAATTAATAATAATAATAATGAGGGTAACCTAGGGTTTTCAAAATAAGTACGCACATCACACTTATTATGTAAATGAAAAATGATAAGTGCAAAATTCTACATTTCGTTAGGTTTTTAAAATTTTCCCCCTACTTTTAAACCAAGGGAAATAACTCAAGTGGAAAGAGTACCCTTTTAGTAATCATAGGTTCTGGTTTATACCCCTCCATGAAATTCTCCATTTGTATTAATATATATTTATATATATATATATATATATTGTTATCTAATTTTAACATTGTCTCTGAATTTTATATAATTTTTCAAAATTTTAAAATAAACGATATTCCTTCCATTAAGCGCTCCATTCATAATTTTCGAGCTAAACTTTAGTGATTGTGACATTTCAAAGTAGTTTCCGAGTAGTCTTAAAACACATGTAATTCTTGCAATATTCAAATCTACATATGAGTTCCTTTGTCTTTCATCGTCACTATTTTTCTCACCCAAATCAACTTTGATTGATTTATCCATTTTTATCTTTGGTTTATTTCCTCGTCCTTCTGTCATGATCTTTGCAGTACCTATGTCAATACCAATCGTTGTTAACTTTTTATATTAATTCTTGAAAGTTTGCTCATATTACTTTGAATTGAAATCGTCGATTTGACATATATTGCATACATTTTGACAACTACAATAATATAAAATTACAATACTCCCTTATGCATAACAAATGGACAATGAAGAGGTTTGCTTTTAATTAATTAATGAAAGACAAATAACGGATTTAATAAAATATGTAAGGGCTAAATAGGAAATCAAAATTTTTTCCAACATTCAGACTTTTTATATGTAGTGATAATGGACTAACTTCTTATAGAACTGATCTCCCACCACACGCAAAATCCACACATAATGGGAATCCAAATGGGATATCAGGAGTAAATTCCCATAAAAATTATCTCTCACCATATGCCATATGCACATGGAGATAATCCTGCTAGACGGAATATCGGGATTATAACTTCCCATGTTAATTTCTAGGCAAATTATAAGAGAAATGTTATAAAAATATCAATTGGTTCCCTAGTGGAACCAATATGATGATGCGGGGAAAAAAAAGAAATGGGGACATGTGGATGTAGGGGAGCATGTGTTTATCTTTTTATTGGGATACATCGTTGGGGAATCAACCAATGGTTTTATAATATTTCTAACCACTATAAATAGACTATCCATGTTCATGTTTGTCTTACAGTAATTCAAATTCCAAAGGAAATCAGAATGATTGGAAAGTAAGTCATGCAAAGAAGGAGTTGTTTAGCACTACTAGCAATTACTACTAGCAAGATAATGGGATTCAGATGGATGGTTGTTCTACTACTAGCAATTACTTCTACCACTGTCAGCGGCAGGTTTATGGAGAAAGCATCTCTGTCAGCAATAAAACAGATGAATTCAGACCAACACTACTTGCAGAAAAGCCATGCAGTGAGAAGCATTCAGGTATTCCCTTCATGCCCTACATCCTCATTCTCAGATGCCCATCCTCTGTACAGGAAAAAATAGAGACAAATAAATATCAGTGGCCAGTCTTATCTGAATTAGGTTGCATTACATTTGTTAAGAGTCAGCTATATGTTAATTTCATTCAGCACATAAGCTGTCAAAGCTATGGGACTATAATAAATTATTAGTAACATCGTGATATTTTCTCGATTCTCTTAGGTTATTTTGGCGTCCCCATATTTCGAGCCTTGCAGATAAAAGTCTTTTCTTTGAATTTCATCGAAAGAAGCATTGCTTAAGTGTTCACCACAACTACATTACCTATAAAATATTCTCCATTTTGTTGTTAGAGTGAAGACGGAGATATCATTGACTGCATCCACATCCACAAGCAGCCATCTCTGAGTCATCCCTCTTTAAGGAATCATAAAATCCAGGTCTATGTCCAATTATAATGTGATTACGATTAAACTTATGCGATATTTGAGAACCCGGCATTACAGGATAATAATTGCGCAAAAATATGTGTTCATGTCATGCAGTTGACTCCCAGCTATGATTTAACAAAGGAAAGGGAAGCGAGAAGAACAGATGAGAAATCATTTGATGAAAAAAACAGAGGCTCCCCTGAAACTGTGACCACACAGCTGTGGCAGAGGAGTGGAAGTTGTCCTGAGGGAACAATTCCCATTCGGAGAATAGAGAAGAATCTAGTAAAAAATTATGGAAGAAAAAAGCCAGACTTCTTTCACTACAACAAGCAATTAAATGAAAGCAATCTTGAGCAGACGAACCATTCAGTATGTTCATGCCCTTTCTAGTGTTAATAGCAATTTACACATGAAACTAAGTTAGTGCATCATGATCTGCCTCCTACATTTCTTCGATGGTTATGTTTTGTGATGTTAATAGCTGTCCATCCTGTTTACGGTGGGATTTGCTTACTTGGGTGCCAAAGCAGATATTAAGGTCTGGAATCCAAGTGTCGAATCAGATGACGAATACAGTACTTCTCAGGTAGCTTTGAAGAGTGGCGTTCAGCTCGATTATGAAGCAATGGAATCTGGATGGGCAGTGAGTATAATCAATCCCTTCAAAATTTGGATCTAAAGATCACAAGTTTATTAGAATCAGAATAATATGACTGCAGGAACAAAGATAGAGTTATGCTTACAGTAGTCATTTCTTTATATGTTGATGAGTTGTGACAAATAGAATTATTCATATGTTGACTATTGACTATAAACCGGTAGATTAACGAAGACAATGATCTTCCAGGTAAATCCCAGTGTTTATGGAGACCGGCAGACTCGCCTATTTGTTTATTGGACTGTAAGTTTCTCAGTGCATTACGTCCATCGTTGAAACCTAAAACTTTCTAGATTGTATTCCGTGATTACCAAACACATCAAGTAAGCAAATCAATAACATTATTTTGCACGATGACCGGACAAAAAATAAAACGTTAGCTTCTTTTGCTCCTTAGTATTATATACTTTATCTTACAAAATGTGACCGCTGAAATTCCTGACATTTTGTTCTATTCTGGTTTAGACTGATGGTTCGCGGAACACAGGTTGTTTTGACGTCATTTGTCCAGGATTTATTCAAACTAGCAACCAGATAGCACTTGGCGCTGCCATCTATCCTATCTCAAATCCCACTGGTCTTCCATATCAGATAACTATTTATATCCATAAGGTTAGGAACACTGCAGTTGATCTAAAATATATAGATGTTGGCAAAAACACATAATTCTCTTCCTTCAAAAAAGAAAAAAACACATAATTCTCTATGCGCAAATAAAAATAGGCAAATAAACAAATTATAATAAGATCAACATGATCAAGGTTAGAAAACCAAAAAGATTGATTACGAATTCGTCACACAATGATTTCCTTTATTATTTATAGTCCCTATCTTTTTTCACAAAACATGCTTGGCTAAGCCCAAAAGTAGTTTCCTGTTTCACAGAAGTTTTTCAAAACTGCAGCTTTCAAAACAAGGTTCAGTGAGACAGAAGCTTAAACATAATCTTTTACTTCTAAACTTGAGCTTAACCAAACATTCACTGTGTAAAAAGGAAAAATTTCCCGCAAACAATATACCATTTAACCGAATACACACACACACACACACGAGATTCAGAAAAGTAAGCACCTTTTCCTTTAGGACCCAAATACAAGCAACTGGTGGGTGCCATACGGGGAGAGAATCAACATAGGATACTGGCCACCGGAACTCTTTCCTGGGCTGAGATATCACGCACATACTGTTCAATGGGGCTGCGAAGTTTACAGCTCCAGAGTAGGAACTCATCCGCACACGGCAACTGAAATGGGCAGCGGACATTTTTCAGATTTTGTCTTTGAAACTTCAGGAACCATGAAAAGAATGAGGGTACTTCGAACTAACATGGAATTGCAGCGTCCGCGATTCACATATACGTACTCGGATGAATATCATTGTTATGATTATAGATTCCTTACTGATTACGTTGAAGAACCTGAATTCTTCTATGGAGGGCCTGGTAGAAACCCAAGGTGTCCTTGAAATAAAAAGTAATAACGTCTACCAGTCACCTCCCTTTCAGTTGTCATCGCATACTTCTCTAATCGCATCTTAGGTATATGATGTTCGTTATCATTTTTGTCCAAAACTCTACTCAGTTCTTGTCACGTCATTTTGGTTTGTGTCCCCCCTTTTTTTCTTTTCTTTTTTTTTTCATTCCATTAATAATTCTCTTATATGATATATATTGTTGGGATTTTGTCAAATAATGTACTTTTCAAAGAAACAATTTTACTCCATCTGAAATCTCTTAGAACACGTTAAGAGCATCTCTAATGGGAATGTCAAAGTTTTGAGTGGTGTAGAGGAGAGAGATAGAGAGAAGATGATTATTTTAATTGAACGTTGGTAGAAAGATGTGTAGGAAAAAAAGAGAGAGAAAAGTGAAAAAGAAGAGAGAGATAGATAGAAATTCAAAAATAATGATAAAATGGTAGTAGTAGAGTCATAGATGAAGGTCTAAAAATAGACCTTACAAGAGATATAAAGGGGGAAAAGTGAAGAAAAATTTGTGTAAATGAGAGAAAAGTAATTAAAAGAAAAAAAAACTAAAAAAAATTAGGGCTCATGATTTTTGTGTGTCTTCAACTTTCTTTTTTAGACTATGACCATGACTAGAAGTATTGGAGATGCTCACAATGTTAACTTCAAATTTCCACGTAACTATTTTGTTTACCAAAATCTACTCATCTTACCTTACCCCTGTTGACCATAACAAAAAGGGAGAAATAGAGTTGAATTGCCTAATGTGGATAATAAAGTTAGAGCTAACGTTTTAGTACAAAATTAAAAAATATATCCCTCTCGAACAAATGAGAGCTCGGCAAGTACAAAAGAATGGATATTCAAAATCTATTAGACTATTAAAATATATTGAATAATCTAGAAAGATAATTTATGTTTCTTTTGTTTTTATTTTTTGAAAATTTTAAGCCGAAATTCAACTTTTTTCCAAACACTAGTCTGTGTATGAAAAGCAAAAACAAAAGCAAAGTTACTTGCAAGATTCTTGGACTATAGTGAAAATCAACATATGAGTTCTGGGATGTATATAGATCTTGCATGCCGGGGCAGACCTTTTGGTTAGCCAGAATGAGTTCCGGCTCAAAAAAATTTCTAAGTAGTTCAAAAAAATTTCCTAAGTAGCCCAATAAAATTTAGCTCGATCCAGCCCAAACTCAAACTTTTTCTTTTTTTAATTCGTTAGTGAGCCAAATATCAAAAATAAATCCAAGTTTTCTTAATCCAAAACAAATCTAATTTTTATATATTTTATGTAAATCTAATTCTAAGCACTTTTTATCTATTTTATGATATATCTAGGAGAATAGAGACTCTTTTATTTTTTGTACAATAATATCTATTTGTTTTTATTTGTCGTTTATGGATAAATGATGGTTAAAGTTATTATACATGCTTGTTCTTTGAGTATTTGGGGGAATACTATTATATTTCAGGTTTGGTTTAAAATAATTTACAAAAGAGGCTATGTCAAAAAATTTTTAAAATTTTTATGTATTCTGATATTTTTAGTGCAATTTCATTTCAAACAATTTATAGTATAGAAAAAATTTCGAAGGGGGGCGGCCCCCTTCCAACCCCCAGATATTTTTTTCTCCAAATCCAATTCAATCATATTTAAAATCCTGAGTCCGCTTCTGACCGTCTACTTCTGACATGGCACGCACATAGCCAACACACATGACGGCTATGTGTGCGCTGCCACGTCCGGTCATGTGTGCGCCAAGTTAGAAGTAGGCGGTGTAACCCTACCCACAGTGGGTAGGTGAACAAAATTGTTTACATGCCTGTCACAATTAATTAATTAAGTAATAATTAAACTTAGAGCTTGTTTGGTGCTTATTATTTGTCAAAATGGGAGGGAATTATAATTAAGAGCGAGGTAAAATATCTATTAAAAATGTAAAAAGATTTAAAATATGTGGTTGTAATTGAGTAGTTATTAAATTAAATGTTAAATAATTGATAACTAGAATTATAAATTAGAAGAAAAATGGTGATCAAACGAGCTCTAAAATTGGATAGCCTAGTCTTTCTTTCACCTTCACACTCTTCGGTTTGTTTAATGAAAATATGAAATGATCCACCGGCCAATAAGTGCCCCACCAAGAATTGTTAAATGGACATTTCCCGTTGTTGCTTCGTTGTAGACTCGACGTTTTATCCAAATACAGGCTCCACAGTGTTCTGCACTTTTGCGGTTTTGCCCTTTCCCTTTCCACACAGTGCTAACAACCCCTTTTGCTTCAAGAATCCCTAACCGCCTTATGGCTCTTTCTGGAATCCATTCTGATTTTACCATCCCGTTTCTGATGATCTGATGTCATAGAAAGAACTGAACAAGTACTCTGCTGAACATAAAAAGTCGCTTTATCTGTCTGTTGATTTTGAGTAAGAGAGGGAATTTATTTTGGTTGAAAATCTTGCATTAATTCAAGCGGGTTTTCATTGGTCTTTTAAGTTTTAAGCAAGTTTTTCGGGTCAGTTGGTTTATGAAGTTGATTTTCGGGTAAAGATTCGATCTTGGGTTCAGTTTGGGTTGACTAACAGGCTTTACCTATTAGAAAGATGTGATTTTGACATGTAAATTGTTTGGAAGTGTTAGACTCGGAACAATTGGAAACTTAAGTTGAAAATTTGTTATAGGGTGTTGCGAAAAGGAGTGGAGATGAGGAGAGGGAAAGATGAAGAGAAAATTATGCGGCCTATGTTTCCAAGGCTTCATGTGAATGATACAGAGAAAGGAGGCCCCAGAGCACCTCCGAGAAACAAGATGGCTCTTTATGAGCAACTGAGCATCCCTTCACAGAGATTCAGTCATGGAGTTTTGCCTCATTATCCCGCAACTAACTTCCCGGACGTAGTTCCTCCGGCTTCTTCAATTCAGGTTTTTTAAAGTATTCAGTTTTATTGCTTATGATATCTCTTTCCTGATCGCAATGGTTACCAATGAAATTTGGTCTTGTATAAATGGTCAAATGTTGGATTTCTGGTGGAACTTTGAGGTGTACTAAATAGTTTCTAACTGGAGTAATTGGTTGATTGGGTTGTTCTCTTGTTTTAGATAGCTTTATTTCGAAATCATGGTTTGGTCTTCCACTCTGTGTCTATTGTAGTTAGACTCAATAATGATAAAATATCCTGAAATTGCAGCTCTGAGCTAGAATAATACTGAAATATGGCAAAATAAGTGCTTAACTTGAGAGAGGTGCTCCTGGACCAAGTTGATGTGAGTTTTTTTTTTTTGGGTTTGTTGTTGGGGGAGGGGGGGTTGTTGGAGACCATAAAGAGTTGGTTAACGTCACCTTTTTATTGTTATTCACAAAGATCACTAGAGTTATCATTCTCCTTGTCATAGTTAGTCCTTTTAACTTTTAAGACATTTTTGCATTTGTTGACGGAATATTCTCTCATTGCTGCTGCCAACTCGTTTTTGCAGGAGGGTGGAAATGAAAGGGTTAAATTACTCCCGCGTCAACTGCATGCCAGCGATCACACTGAGAAGCTATATATGCAATATTCCGATCTGAGCAATCCTTTAACACAAGTGGGGCTGAAGAAACAGTCTGATGAAGATGATTTTACAGTACCCGTCTTCATTAATTCTAGGCCAAGTCAAGATCCTAGTAAATATTTTAATGACACTGAGAGGGAGACACTCCCTCTCTCCAACCCTCATCCTAATCATTCAATGAATCAGGCAAGCATTATTGGACGTGGTAGCCAAGAAAGCAAAAGGCAGAACGAAGAGAACTTGAAGGAGTTCGTGGCTTCCCAAGATCCATTAGCGAATGCCATCACAAATTCTTCATCAACTAAGACTGGAGGTATGCAGAAACAGCTGGAAGATCCTGGTGATAGTATTGAAAGACTGAAAACTGATTCCAGAACACAAGTGGAGCTCAGTGCTGATTTGCAGCCTGCAACTACTTTCCACAGTAATGTTTCTTTGAAGAAGCATGCTACAGAGAGGGGGAAAGGAAATTTTTCTGTTACAGCAAATGGTTTTCCATCAGAGGAGCAGAACGATGTTCTTGATATCAGTAATGGTGCAGAGACTTGGGAAGAAAAGAGTGACAGTGTATCTGAGACTTCAATGGTAGATTCTATATCTGGATCCAGATATGACGTATCACCTGATGACATTGTAAGAGTAATAGGTCAGAAACATTTTTGGAAAGCCAGGAGAGCTATTATTAAGTAAGTTGCATTGTTCATTATCTTCTATATCTGAATTTGTTTGGAGTCTGGAGATTTGCATAAAAGTTCCACCTTCATAGTTACATATGAGTATTCTCTGTAAAAAAAAAATGAAGAAATCAACAAGAAAAACAATTGGATTGCATAAAATTAATTAATATTTGGTTCAACCACTGACTGTTCAATTATTTGTAAATGTATGCTAACATATGCTGATAAGGGCTGCTTTTTTCATTTCCTTTTTCCTTTTTATTTCTGTTTGTGTTTCTTTTTTAAATATACCTGAAAAGAAGGGGGCCCGGGGATGCTGTAAAGATCACGAATTACTTGCTGACTTAAAGTTCCATTCAAATAGCTCAAAGAGTGTCGCCATCAAAGGTTGCCAGTCCCCAGTAGGGGCTGGATGTCTCATCGACAAACGAGCCGAGCCTGAACACGGGAGCAGTAGGGATGCTAATTGCAATGTTGATTTACTAATATTATGTAAAAGTCCAATTGCACTATTTGTTATGCTCACGGGAAGAGCCTTAATATTAAATTCGCAAAGGTGCAAGAAAAACTGAATTCGTGAATGGAAAATGATATTTCTTTTACTTTTATTGCTTTCATTTCAAGTTTCCACAGAAATTAAGCATTGCTCACTATTGTTGCATGTTGTAAGGAAGATTAACGCTTTGTTCTTATGACTGACCAGAATATAGTTATGTTAATGTGGCTTCTTTTGTGATATTTTTATACATAAAATTATTTTTGGTTTCAGATAATGCCTGGGCAAATCGAGGGTTTTCTTTGAGTTTCCTCTTTTTTAAAACTTGAGATGTCACAATTTAATCATGGCAGAGGCATTGGTTATTCAATTTTTTTTTTCTTTTTGGTAATATAGCATGTATTATAGAACTGTAATAACATATTTTGCAGGAATGATTGAATAGTTCAGGATATTAAGGAAGAAGAAGATAGAATGGTGTTCATTACTGTGTCCAGAAAAGCATGCACTAATGCATTTGATTGTGCTGGTTGCCTTATTGTTGGGTTTTTCAAATCTTCGCTGCACGCTTTTGACCCTGTCTTTCTTACTGTATACAGTCAACAAAAAGCTTTTGCAGTTCAAGTATTTGAGTTGCATAGATTGATTAAGGTGAGGACAGTTGTTCAGTTCTCTAGCATTACTGTGGTGGAATGCAATATCTTCTCTTTGCTTGTAGGTTTTGCTAAAAATGGCATGTGCACTTTTCTGTTTACTAACAGGTTCAGAGGTCTATTGCTGGTTCTCCGCATCTTTTGCTTGAGGATGCTGCTTATTTAAGGAAACCCGTAAAGGCTTCTTCTTTGAAGAAACTCCCACTGGAGTACAGTGTTAAAGTTCCTTCGAATGTTTCCAAGCGAAAAACAAGCTCTGAGAAGCCAAGCCATCAAACGGAGTGCTCCGCTGAGAATACTGTTGAGAAGGCATCTCCTTCTGCTGTGCAATCTGGTGTACCACCATATTCAGGAAATCCTGCTCCACCATCAGCAAGTGGTGCCAATAATTTTGGAGCATGGTGCTTTAATCAACCCAATGGGCAGCAGTGGTTGATCCCCATGATGAGTCCCTCTGAAGGACTTGTATACAAACCATGCCCTGGAACGGGATTTGTGGGCCCTGTCATTGGGGGTTCCATGCCCAACAGATCAGCTACAGTGTATGGATATCCAGCTCCGCATTATCAGTATCAGCTACCTTCTTTCCCTCCAGCCGAGATGCATGGAAACTTCCCTCCGTATGGCATGCCACGTCTGAATCCAGTCTTCTCATGTTCATCTGCTGAACAAGTAAATCAAGTTGCCGCCCACGACCAATCATCAGCTGAAGAAGCCAATCCCAGTTCTCGGCGTCAGTACTCATTTGACACTCCAGGCCAGAAGAACAATGTTTTTAGTGGTGTTTCTACTCCACTGGCATCTAAGGATAGTGAATTTAAAGCCGGCACATCAGGTAATCCAAGTGGAAGTGGTAAAGGTGATGCTATGGAAGAAAGAGACATGCTTCGACTTTTCCCCACATCCCCAAGTCTTGACGTCCCTAACTCTAGCCCTCAGCCTCCCGAAAACGAACGCCCTGCACAAGTGATCAAGGTTGTGCCTCACGCTGCCATATCTGCAACTGAATCCGCTGCTCGAATTTTTAGGTCCATACAAGAAGAGAGGAGAAAGTATGATGCAGTGTAGCTAAAATCTAGTTTAGTTGATATCCTCCTGTAGTATTACCTGTAATAGTGTTACTGAGCTTCTATGTGATATATAGTCGGTATAAGAATCTGTATATAAATATTCTAAGAGATGCTGTGTGCAATCAAATTTTGTTGTAATAATCCTGTTTGATAACTTCTTTAAATGATTATCCGGTTTATGCATTTCAGGGACTTGTTTGATGACCTATTCACCCTTACATATCCGGTGTAAATTTCTGAAACAGTACATGACAGTAGTAATGATGCGCTACTTACATTGCGATGATTACACTTGCAAGGTAATCAAACAAAATTTGATACTCTAAAATATCGTAGTCCGGCCTATTTATAAAATTAAGAACTGATATGTGAATTTATGAATCTTAGTTTATTGTGAAATTGAGATATTTATACACATGTAAATTATTAATTAACCAGAATTTTTCAAGGAAAAGTTTATTTGTACACACACTTTATATAAAATGTTTTATATAGAACTAGTTAAACTACTAGTGTGTTGTACGGGTAGAAATAGTTATTAAAATATATTATTTGACAATTAACAATAAATCTGTAATAGAATAAGAAAATAAATCTTCAAATCTAATTAATCTAGAAATTGGGAGGCAAAAAATGAGACATGATATCCATCACAATTTAATTAATCTGAAAATGGAAGGAATCCTAATAATAAGAATAACAATAGGGCGAGTTCTGGTTATATATGTCTCCTCTGTACCCTGACTCGTTTCTACCAACCTCACTCATAACGCCCGTACCCTTCAAATAGTTACGTTGTAGGGTGGTTCGCGTTGAGTAGGTAAAAAAATATATGCTACCAGGCCCATTTTTAAAAAATCCTAATAAAATTAAAAAAAAATCCTAATAAAAACATTTAAAAATTTTTAAAAAATCCTAATAAAATGAAAAAACATTCAAAAAAATATAAAATGTATAAAAAAATTCAAATAACATTAAACTCACCAACATACACGGCGAAGATAGTGAATTAAAAAAATTTAAGGTTTAGTTGTTTAACTCAATTGTCACAGGTTCAAATTTTCTCTCTGAGTTCTTTCACAAAAATTTTAGTTAAAAAGGAAAAGAACAATTACCACAAGATTTACTAAATAAAAAAGGTGGGAAAATCGCGGTACAAAAGGTACTGAGACTTAATTTTCTTAAAATATACACACACACACACACAAGTATAGATTACTGTTCCGCACCAAAAGCCATGGACTCAAATGACACAAAATCATCAAACATATGTTCCTGTGTTTTAGATTGTGTTGTCCGCACATACGAACTCACAAAAATGGTTTTTGCCACCCACGCTATTGGTTAGATGAAAGGAATATGTTTCAATGTTAATGAAAGCTAAATCACATAGAAGAATAAGAAAATTTTAAAAAATTCTTGACAGTTATGTAATCTTCTTGCTTGTATGTATTTAATTCCTAATGTATTAATATATGACCAATTGATCTCATCGGTGAGATATAAATGATGTTTGCAAAAAAATCATATATGGTATGATTAATTGACATACAGAAACTCAATACGAATGTTGTTAAAGTTAGGATGGGAAAAATAATCGTGCGAACTTATTCGTCAAGGCAATTAAAATAGAAAATAATAGCCAATAAATACTTGTTACGACAATAAAAGTATTTCGATATAAGGTAACAAAATTGAGTTTATTAACATCTCGTGAAAATAATAGATGAAGAAAAATATAGTTACAGCATAGCTAAAGTACTCAATGCATATTTAGGTTGCAGAAAAATTTTTATATTCTAAACATTAGCATTAAATGTTGCAATAGGAATTTTGCTTTTGGTTGGAAACGGGTTTTATTTTCACGAATTCATCTATAATGGTAAATAAATCAATATAATTCAGTGTGATTAACATCTTTCCCCATTCGGTCGAGTCTTTGTAGTGTGGTCTACAATTTTTCCGCCCATGTTTTTTTCTTTTAGATTGCGTTTTAGATTTTTCACTTTTTATTATTTATTTATTTATTTAATTAATCTAAGCTTATTCAATTGGAATAATTCGGGTGGGCATAAAAAAAAATTACTGTTCCATAAAATGTGAATTATTGAAAAAGAGTATCACAATCTAATTTGTTGTTGTCATATAAATAAAGTTGTCTTTACAAATAAGACATCGTAAAGAAAAAAAAAACAAATAACCATTCGGAATATAATAAGAAAAAATAACCAAAAGGTGAATTATTGAAAAAAACCATCTAAATATAATTTGTCCATAACATATAAATAAAGAGATGACTAAAAATAAGATGTCGAAATTTTCAAGGGCAATGTGGGAATTGTTTTCTAGAGAAAATGGAAAATTTTACTTACTAACATTGTACCATGGAATTTAAATTTCATTTCCACTTGTGAATTAAACGCACTAAAGTTGAAATTTAGATGGAAAATTACTATCCAATGTATGTTTGAGGCCTAATTACAGGAAGACTTTTCAAATTAGGGATAGATTGATGGATAAATGATGAGCAATTGACTGAGAATTGAATTTCCATAATTTTGATGAGATTGAAAAGGAAGGCAGTGGATTCAATTAGGTGAAAGAATTTGATCGAAACTGAAATTTGGAACTCAAGTCTTCAAATAGGCGTGTAAAATTTAGTTACCACGACAATTATCTATAGATATCGTGTAAAAAGAGGGAAAGTTGCGGTGTTTATCGGTACCGTAACTCTTGATTTAGATAGTATAATATGTATATATGTATATATATATATATATAGTGGATCTTTCAAATTAAGATATTTTTAATGCAAGTGAGCCAAACATTTTTCAGCTCGATTTTTTCTTGGATGATCGAGTTCAATGTTGAGAATAGTAAGGGTCGGAACAATTAATTTGGTTGGTTGAGGATAATATTGCAAGTATAAAATAAACAAGGGAGTTTACAAGTAAGGCCCATTAAGGTTCACGTATCCCTGAGTCTATATATATATATATATAGCACAAAATACACAATGTTAGTCTGCTTGAAAGAAGACGAGAGACATCTTGCAAACAAAAAGCCATGCGTAAGAGAAGCCGAATGTGTGGAGAAAAAGATCAGGAAGAAAGATCAAGCAACCTAAATGAACTGATTTCAGGGAGAAGATTTCAGCCAGATGCGTGTGTGATCAACTCCAAACATTAGAAGAACTTAAAAGCAAGTTGAAGCCCAAAATCTTGCAGGCAGACAACTTGGGTAGTAGTCGATCAATCTATGATATCTTATCATTTCGTGTCCGATTAGCGTGAAATTTGGATAGCATCTTTCCAACTCATTATTTTTCAAATCCAACAGTCAAGATCAAGATCCAATGGTATTTTTTAATCATCATAACAGAGGCAATTTTTGTTGTGAGACTTTTCCATTGATTTTGAAGTGTTGTTCCAAAAATCTCCATTCTTGAGAAGAGTTGTGACTTATATTGTTA
>CAVNYN010271783.1:0-60652 GCA_963692815.1 Nyctanthes arbor-tristis | reverse complement strand
TCTAAAGATTTAGGTAATGGCAAACTGCACCACGAGCTGTTGTTAGCAAATTACACTACTAAAAAGCAACCCTTCAGCGACCTTTTTTTTGCGATGGACGCACATCCGTTGCAAATTTCCAACAGAACCGTAGGAACTTTGAGACGGGCAGAAGCGGTAGGTGTAAATTATGCCTTAGTATTTAGTTTTGGTTCGATTTTATTACTTTCAAAACTGAACAGTTTCGATCAGTCCCATCGGTTCAATTAATTTTGGGTTTTCTTGTTCGGTTTTTATACTTGTACTTGATAAAGTTACACTTTGCTAAATATAAATAAGATAACAAATTAATAGAAAAAATATAGGAATCAAAAGCGAGGGTAATAAAATTGTAAAAACAAGACTAAAGTTAAAAATAGTACCCAACCTATTAAAAAAAGACTATTTTGGGGGAAAAATAGCATCGAAACTAAATTTTAATATAAGTAACCCGTTCTCGGTCTCATTCTCCTCAAAAAAACCCGAACAGTTTCATTTTTTGGGGTTTGGTTGGCTATGTTGCCCACCCCTAGTGGTAATTATTGTATGTATTTTCAGATAGTCACTATAATTTTTTAATCAAAGGGAGTGGAGGAAGGTGCCCATGGAATTCAAAGCGGAGAACTGCCAGCAAAGGGATAAGTCTTTAATCATAGAAGGAAATATGTTTGTGACTCGATCTGATATACAGCAAATTAGAGGTGTGATTTGGTCGAGTCCCTCTAGTCATCCCACATTGTATGTATTGGTGACTTTGAAGTCAAATATTTTAGGTATGGGAAAAGAGAATCATATTTGTAATCGGTATATATAAGATACCAAGTCTCTTGTGCTGGCCTTTAGCGATGAGAAAGATATATTACCAGAAGTCATTACCAATTATATATGACTCCAAGTGGATCCCAATATTCAAATCCTTATATAAGTTGCAAGGCAAATATGTGCAGCTAGCAATTTCATCACTTGAATCAATGTTCATGTAGTGAAGATCTATCAGGGATGATAATGTTGATTTTGTTCTCATACCAGAGTCTGAGACCCACTAGTGGATTTTTGCACGTGCTGTCTTTGCTCGCCACATGTGAGTTTGGCGGCGTTGCTAGCACGAGAACCGGACTCATGATAATGTGATGATGGAATCATTGAGATGGTAACTAGACTAACATATCAACAAAGATATTGTCACAATATAGATAAACTCGTGTGATAATTGTGTATGTTTACTAGAGTTAACCTGTCCGTGGCAAAATGTGTATTGAAATCCGCAAGTGTATGGGTCAAACAAGTAATATAATGGACAATGAGTCTGAGCTATCGTTCCCACGATGATCGAATTGAGTACCGAATTATTAGTTCTTATTTTATTTGAATGATCAAATATTTTGTGTTTTGGAAAAGAGAATAAATAAACAAATAAATAAAGTTAAGAAAATAAAATATATACAAAGATCTAGAGGGAAATATATGATAGATATGAGTTAGGACTCATGATTTCACTATAGTTGGACCACCTAGTATAACGACGACTAATCCATGTTACCGATCAAATCTCATGAAATTAACTAACTACTCCTCTCGAAGCTAGCTAATCCTACAAAATTAGGCCCCCTCGCATATCTCTAAGTGAGCGCATTAACAACCCTCTTAAGTACATTAATCAACAAGAGATTTACGTAAGCCTCCCCAAAGTTCACTCTACATGATCGAACTAACCACAAGCAAATCTCTTTGTCTTGTCTAAATTAATGAATTCTTATTGTATAAGTAACTTAAATATTCCTCTTGCGAGTTCAACAAAAGTCCATTCACTCATTCATCCAGTGGCCACAAAGATGAAGACAAAACAATATACCAATAAGAATTTAATATAAGAATTAATTGCATACATTCAGCGTGAAAGATACAACTATGGTACCAACTAGAGATCGGTCGTCCCAACTTAAAATCAATTACACATCATAAATAAAAAATACAAATAAATAAAGCGCATAACTTGGGTAATTAGTTCTTGAATAAGGTGAAGAAGTCTTGCACCAAACTTCTCCTTCTTGAATCTCAAACCGGATTCCGGAATCTCCAAAGGTTTTGTGTTTTTCCTCCCCTTCTCTATAGCGGATTTTCTATAAAATCAGATCTGGTTCCAAAGTTTGGAACCGGATCTGGTCATGCGGCCACATGGATATGCATGTAATGGCATGTGAGGCCGCACCAGGCAGCATGGGTGTGGTGCAGCTGCAAATATAATATGTGCAGGCGCACAAATATATCTGTGTGTACTGGTGTGGCCGCACTGGCCATTACATGAGGCCGCATGGATCTGTCCATGCAGCCGCATGACCAGTTGGAACCAGATCTGGTTCCAAACTTTGGAACCAGATCTGGTTCTATAGAAAATCTGTTCTTTGTGGTGTTTTTTTATATTGTGTATGTGAGTATCCTCTGTTCTATGGCTTGGCATCTTTATATAAACTTTAAAAATCCTTCTAGAATGAAGAAAATTTGTGCCAAAGATTTACCATAATAAGAGTTCTAAGAAGATAAGGAAAATCGAATTTTTCTCGCGGGTTGGGACCATGTGGCCGCACAAGGTAACCATGTGGCTGCATGGTCTCGGTGCTAGAATTCTGGTCAAGTGGTGAGGGCGCATACAAGTTCTATGTGGCCGCATGAGGCCGCATTTTACTGGCAGCTTGTGTTCCAATGTCCATAACTTTTAGTAGAAAACTCAAAATTGAGATCCGAAAGTTGCGTTGGACTCCTGACTCGATAAGCTTTCTGTTGACCCATTTTACTCCAATGTAAATCATATACATTACAATTTTGTGGCCCGAAATTCCTTGAGACACGTGGCTCCGGTCGACTTGAATACTTATTTTTGTGCCTTTCTTTTCATTGTCTTCATTTTAGTCTCCAAACTTCATAATTTGTGCAACATTGATCCAAATTCGGCCATCTTGACTTCCACTTAGATTTTAACCTACAATTTATCAAACTAAACGTAAATGTGAACTTTTAAACAGAATATCACACAATTAACAATACATTTTGGGGATATAAACATCACAAACCAATGCCTATCATTACGTAAACATATAACACATAATAGATGACACACAATGGCTGAGGTGAAAAATGTAGTATCAATTGAAAAATAATTGATGCGAAGAGAAACCTTGAAATATTGCCAAATCTGTATATTGTACAAATTATTATGTCAACTATTGTGTGTATGCAGACTTATTGATTGCAACTGGGTTTATGCACTAAGATCCAGCTACTACTAATTAGTTGTCTCCCCATCTTTTTCTTTTCAATTTTTTTAAGGGTCTACCAGTCTCCTTATAACAGTTTCAAAGAGACTTAGTTAAAAGCATTCGTGTTAATTTGGAAATTTTTCCCCCTTCAAAAACGTCCATATGCATGAGGGGGATTTTTCTTTTTTTCCTTTTTTCCCTCTCTCTTTCTCAAGGAAGTAAAGTTTTGTTTGATTGCCAATGAAAAGTTTCCATGAAACTCTACAAAGACACAAATGGGACTGGGGTTCATTCCCCTTATACATTATTCAAAAATGCGTTTTTTCTCATCCTTGCTCCAATACTAGACCTAGAATGCTCTAAAATAGATTTTAAAGGGATATCATCGTACTTTAGAGATTAAATTGCACTGATTGATAAAACAAAAGTGTAGGTTTTTAGTGTGAATTTCATGTTTATGACTAATTGCGCAGAAAATGATGATTAAATCAAATCTTTGACAAATGAGAAGGGAACTTTGGGAGAGGGCACATAAAGCTTTAATAGGCAGTTTGCTTTGTGTTTTATGTGCAATATTTTGGCCCAGTTTATTGGACTTATGAAACTGTATGGCCAAGGCCTATGTTATTCCTTCCTGATGAGGAAATCAAGCCATACACCAGTAGTACATTATTAAATTTATTAGTATCTACTATTAGAAAAATACTACCTGTTTAATGTATTTGGTATAGAAATGATAAAATATCATACATCTGGCACCATTATAACATAAGGTGTTGATGGGTTGCTCAAGATAAAAGATTCTTTTATATAACAAGCACATTGGCTTGGGAATAAGAAGACTGACATTTGTTTCTCTCACAGTATTCCCAGTCGAGCCCGCGGCCCGCCTTCTCATAATACTTTTTTTTTTAAAGGAAAATTTTAATTCTCATTCATCCTCAAAATGTTGGTCACACCATTTGAAAGGACTCCAGCAAGCCAATTTGGAATCTCTCGGCACAAGTAAGAGGAAGATATAGCTATAGGCTTTTTAGCTAAAGTTTTATGTGCTACTATGTTGGCTTGCCGCTTGATAAACTGAAATTCAAACCAATTCCTTTGTTGGAGAAGCATCTTACAATCTTGCACCAGCATACTGAACTCCGAATCGTCTTCATCGTTTGAGTGAATGGCAGTCACAACCCCTTTTGCATCCAGCTCGAAAATTGCCTAGTCAAAGTTCAAATTGATAAGCCACTGGACAACACTTCTCAGACCCAAAGCTTTGGCTTCCCTAGCTAAAGACGCCTCAGCCATCACTTCCATGTTGCATTCAACAAACTCTCCTATATCGCTGCATATGATGAGTCCAATGCCCATCCTTCTACCTACAACATTCTATGTTGCATCCACATTGCATTTTACATAACCCAATGGCAGTCTACTCCAAGTCACTGGATTAACCTTCTCCTTTCCTACTGCCATGAGTTGTTTTCTAGCTTCCACCCGATCATATAGAGCAAAAGCCCAACAAATGCGGTTTGTCTGTGGCCCTAGCATTGACCTCTCCATAGTTTAGCATTTCGTTCTCTCCAAATAATCCACAAAAAAGCACTCCCCTGGTAAATATCATTGATAGACAATCCTGACATACTCTTCACATAAAAGATTACATTTTCAGAGGGATTTTTAGCTTCCAAATTTGATCCCAATCACCCATGTCACGCCCCCACTAATTTTACTATTTTCTTCAATATCTTATAATAATTAATGAAATCTATAGCGGAAGCTTCAATACACATAGCAAGGACGAGATGTACAAAAAAAACAAAATGGTTTTTATCTTGAAAAGGCTAATTACTTAAGCTAATAAGTTGTTATATTTTAAAGAACCATTAAAACTTGGTTTTTCAATAAGATGCAAAGAACACAAAAAGTTATATTAATAGATATATTTCATTGATTACCAAAGCAAGCAAAATTAATCAAGTCAAGACAAAATTATTGGAAAGCTATCATACTGAAAGGTAAGTTTCTAATTGATAGAAATATATTTATAGAGAGGTGGACATACTTATTAATGCAAAAAGTATTAAATTCATAGTAGCTTCGAAGATAGGTTTCCACTACATACAAAAATCTATTCTTGTTCGCGAGCATGCTCTAACTCATTGTTGCCTTGCTTTTTAAACATCATATCTTCAATCATTGACAAAAATTGTAGAAAGACAGAGTGAGCACGAAGTACTCAGTAAGTAACAAAACCTTTTGATTCACCTTTCATTTGAAAGATTTATTTCCAAGAAAACTATTGAATGTACAAAGCTTTCAAAAGCACAAAAAGCCCTATCACTAGTTAAACTACTACCCATGGTGCGCGTAAGATTCATATCAATTCAATCATGGCCATGTACAATTAAGTGGATCTACATTCAAATCTTAGTTGACCCCTACCGTAATTCGAAACAAATCAAAGCAAATACCATACTAATCATCGCTCATCTCGGTATCAATAGATGGCTCCTAGTATGGCAACAAAGCAAAGCAAATACAAAACGGATAAAGCATCAACTAGTAATTCAAATGCAATAATTAGTCTTTTTTTTCAATGTATCAAAATCCATGTTTATTTCATGGAAGTCTTCAATCAAAAATCATGCTTATTGTATAAAAACATCATAAATACTAAAAGGGAATCAAAGTAGTAGTTACTCACCTTTTTAACTTGATTTTCCAAAGATTCTTTGACTTGTTGACAATTGCCTTCAGAACCTTCATTTTCCTCATTCGAAGTGTTATTTCAAGTTGTATTCTTTATATATATATATATATATATGAAGAGGGATCATTTCTAAGTGTAAAACTAAGTGTTTGATAGGTTTTAAGGGTTGTTCTTCTCCCCTCAATTCTTGTAGACGAATTTTCCTTTTTGGTATATGTGAAGGGCTTGAGACTTATCAAGAAGTGGGACAATCGGCCTAAATATAAAGGTAGGGGCATGGAGAGAAAGAGGGAGAGAGAGAGAGAGAAAGAGAGAGAAAGAGAGAGAGAGAGTTGGCTAAGAGGTTTGAAGGTTGATCAATCCTTACCTCTCTCCGGCCCTATTTATAGTTGTTAAGAAAATATCTGAATTTAGTTATTTTTAATAAACCTTTGAGTTCCATCAATCAGGATGTGACACATGGGACGATATGGCACCGTATGTTTTCAGATTCACTAGTTTATTACTCGAAAAGTCCTTATACTTTGTGTCGCTTTATAATTAAGCCATCTTGCTTTGATCAATGTTACTGGAGACCTTTAACTTAATGTAATTTTTCAATTAAGTGGCTATACTTTGAGTCATACTAATCAATACCCACATTCTTGTTTCTAGGCCTTACTCGAGTAACAATCTTTGAATCTTGCGACGATTAACACAAGTTCACGTCGTTATTCAATAGCACAACCTCACGTGGTTAGTCAATCATTATCAATACAATGTCAATGGTTATTTTCTAATTCCAATTCATTATCAAAATATTGATCACGTTGCCAATTATCATATTCTAATTCTTGATATTCATTTGAGTAATAATCTTGCAATAATTCAAATACAATCACATTGTCAATAATCGTATTCTAATTCTTGGTATTCATTCGAGTGGCAAACATTGAAGTTTTACAATTCAATAAAATCATGTTGCTATATTTTAATTCTTGACAATCTTGTGACAATTCAATATCATCATATCGTCATAATCTAATCCAATTTATTGTCAAAATATCGATCATGTTGTCAAGAATTATCTTCTAATTCTTAGTGTTCGTTTGAGTGACAATCTTGTGTCCTTGAATACGATCACGTTGTCACATTGAAACTTTGGTCGTTCAATTGAGTAATAATCTCATAATTTTATGATGCAATTCAAGTATTTATTCAATCGTCATCAAAATAACAATTACCTGCTTAAAATTTTGCAGGATGTTACAACCCATTTCATGCATGTCACCCTCGGTTCCATTGATATCTCTTGCTACTCGATATCCAGATTTCACCAAACAAGTTCCACTCCTTCTCTAATGCCAAATAAACTGGCCAAGTCTTGATGTCGTGCTTAATGGAATGTTTATAATAGCTTCAAGATCTCTATATGAGAATAGCCCCTAAATAAGTTCAGTATTCCACTGCCCATCAAGCACAACAAGTTTACTAAAGCCATATTCTCCAATCCTAAATATTCCACAATTTCCACTTGAAAGCCAAGCTCTCTCCTTAGCCACGGATCCTTCCATACTTTAATACTCATACCATCTCCAACTATCCAATGGCAGCCTCTCTCTAGCACTATACGGGAAGACCAAATACTTCTCCATGTAAAATTGGGATTGTAGCCCAGCCGAGAGTTTAAAAATCCCCCTAGGGGAATATCTAGCTTTGAGCATATGAGATACTAGAGCACTGGATCGAGATATGATATTCGATCCCTGCTTCCCAAGCATAGCTAAGTTAAAGGCTCTCAACTCACGAAACCCTATGCCTCCATCCTCTTTACGCAAACATGACCGATTCCACCTATACCAATTGATACCTCTGCCACTATTCGATTTCATTCCCCACTAGTAATAGTTCATCATTTTCTGTAATTCGTCACACAAGGAGGCGGGTAGAAGAAAAGTCGACATATAATAGGACGGTATAGCTTGAGCCACTGTATTAACCAAGATCGTCTATCCAGCCTTAAAAAGCATTTTCCCCAACCATCTATTCAATTTCTTACATAACCGATCTCAAGAAGCTAAACATATATATATGTATCTTCTCTTTTCCAATCAAAAAGTGAAGACCAAGATATCTTCTGATATCCAAAGGGTTGGACACATTAAGCAAAGAAGAGATGCGAGAACGTACCCACTGAGTAAAGTTAAAACTGAAGTAGATGCCAGAGATCGCCAAAATTAACTGTATGACCAGATGCCTCTTCATACTTATGAATTAAATCTGTCATCACGGTTGCTTCATCCATGGTGGCTTTAAAGAAAAGAAATGTGAAATCCCAAATTTTATTTACCTTTTTATTTCACATGGTGGAATAATTAAGTCAAGGTCAAATTTAGACTAAGATGCACTAATTTCATTTTTACAGTTACCGCTTAGGCAATTAAATAAGTTTGGAGTTTATATGGAATCATATTATAAGTTTGGTAGTTTAAATGAAGTAAAGTATGAAGTTAGGGACCTAAGTGAAGCAAGTAAGAAGTTGGGGGACTTTGTGTGCAATTTTTCCAAATATATAGATAGTTTTCTTGGATGTGTGCCTTTAAATACATACATAAATAGGGAAAGCCATGAGAAGGAGCGAGAGATGAGGGTCAATGATGAACTTGGAATAAGAAAAAAAATGGAGGAATAAATTGGGAAAATTGGAGAATTGAAGAAGCACAACAAGGAACTATCACTTTATGTAAGTACTTCCCACTTTGAAGCCTTGATTTCATATAAATTTAAAGTTTTGGTCTTCTTCTAAGGTTAAGAAATTTTATAGAATTGAGTAGTTGATTATGATTTAGTTTTTCTATAATCTTAAATGGCATGAAATTTATTCTTAGACGTGAAAATAGAATCATACAAGGCTTAGTATAGAATTATGTAGAGATAGTATAACTTTATAGTTTAGGAAGGAAAAATTAAAGCTGAAATTTCTGAAAGAAATATTCTTTGGGACTTTAAAGTGAATTCCCTAGTAGTTGTTAATCAAACGAAGTTTTCGGATTAATTGTAAGAAGGAACACCATGACTTTAATTTAAAAAGAAAGAAGGAGAGAGAGAGAGAGAGAGAGAGAGAGAGAGAGAGGGAGAGAGAGAGAGGAAGGAGCATAAGAGGTTAATATTGAATTTTAAGAAGCCAAGCATGTATATATGAATTTAATAAAAGGACTTTAGGCATAAAATTATGATGTATGTTGTTCTGCCCTTCAATTTGGAAGGTCATAAATGATAGTATATGTTGAATTTTAGCAAGATACAAATTGAAAAATAATCTTCTATGCATTATCTAACATCCCGAATTTGAATGACGCCGTTTGGAGACCGATAGGAGTTTTTATGGCATGTTTTGAGAGAGTGGTCAGCGTTCAACTGAGAACAAATTTTTGGGAGGTGGAAAAATATTTTAATATTGCCAACGTAGTTTTCTTGAATTTCATAGATGATGAACTTATATGACTGTTCTACATTCCAAGAGAATTTCATAAACCTACAACCCTATTGGTTGTTATAAAATGGTTTTAAATGTGCATTGTCCAAAGAGGAAACTTAACAAGCCTTGTTTGTTGAGTTGAATTGAGTCTTAATTCAATAAGTGGTGCATATATTTGACGGAAGAATTTAGTTAAGAGTGGAAATGAAGAACTAATGGGTTATTATGAAAGTATAATCTTTAGTAATTATTGAGCTTTCTAGTTTATTATATAGTGATAAAAATGATTACTTAAACTAGAAATGAATATTACTTAGTGAACAAAGGAATAGTAAAAAAATAAGATTAAATTTGAAACTTTTGGATATAATAAAGTGGATAGAGTAGAAGAACTCCTTATTATGAAAGCATTGAGTGTTAATTAGTATATTCATGAAATGTCACAGGAAATAATAAAGATTAAAAAGAAATGAAACACAAAAAGAGCTGCACTGCAACTTAGCCGGTACATAATGACACGAGATATTATGGTGCCGAATGTACTAGCTATGGCTCAAGTTGGTTATTACGCCGTCTAAGGCCAAGGGGACATATGGTGCCTATGACCCAAGCTGGTGTCTATGCGTGTATGACATTATATAATGGTTACATAATGACACGAGATAGTATACTCTTTGGGGTGGATTTTATAATGATTATTAAATGAAATGATGTCTATAATATTTTCTAACATATAATGATTCTACCAATATTGATGTTATGCTGGATTTATATTTAAAATTATGAATAGATTGGCTTGTACATTTTAGTCAAAACTTTGCAAAAGTTAATATTTTGACTCCTCAAAGCATGTTTAATTACAAAAACTTTACTCACGGGGCTTGCTAGCTCATATGTTTTCTTAAATGATTTTCTTACCATGTAGCAATTGGAGTTTGGACAACTCGTTATTACCGAGCCTGATACTCCAAGAATTTGAGTTACAACATATAGGATTTGCTGTTATTATGACGCTCTTCCGATCTTTGATACGATTAAGCTAAAATACATGTACTGGGTGTTCTCTTGAGAATTATATTCAATTCTAGTATATTTCTTCACATATATATAGTGATACTTGTAAGGAGGGCAATTACTATATTGTGGGGTGTTAACGAATTTGATGTTGGGGGTTTATACCCGTTGCTTTTGTTATTAAATTAGGGGAGATATTGTCAAAATTTTTCTAGAATAATTAGCATGACCACGAGCCTTGACAATAGATTTTAGCCTTTAGTTAGAATTTATCATCGGCGTACACTATATTTCAAGTAAGCTAGAAGCACTAGGAGTGTGGCGTGTCAAGTAAGCTGTCATCCACACAGAAAAGATGAGAGACCCTAGGGCATTCCTCACAATCTGACACCCATAAATGGCTCTCCTATTCTCGGCTTACTGTACAAGGGCCGAAAGACCTTCCACACATATGATGAAAAGCTAAGGCAATGGTGGATCTCCCTGTCTCAATTCTTCAGAAAGAAAAATAGGTCCAATTTCTTTACCATTGATCCGCACCTAGTACCAAACAGTCAGACACATCATTACAGGCTCAATCCAATCTCTACTAAACCCCAATTTAGCCATGATAGCTTGCAAATATTCCAATTGATACAATCATAGGCTTTATTTATGTTGATCTTCAGTGCAACATCGCCTTCTTTTTGTTTCCTTTTTTGTTTCATGTAATGGATAATCTCAAAATCCACCAATACATTATCTGTAATACTCCTCCCAGGTATAAATGCGGACTGAAATTCAGAGATAATCAAAGGCAGTATCTCTTTCATCCGATTAGACACGACTTTTGCAATTATCTTATAAAGAACATTGCAAAATGAGATTGGCCTGAAATCCTTTATAGACACTGGAAACTCACATTTTGGGATCAAAGTAATGCATGTGTCATTCAACAACATGGGAAATTCCTTCCTTTCCAGCCAACGTATACAAGTTTGAACTATTTCCTCTCCCAGCTCTGGTCAAGCCTTTTGGAAAAACATGGAATTAACCCCGTCCGGTCTAGGTGATTTATCCGGGTGCATTTGAGAGATTGCCTGCTTGAACTCCTTACCGAGAAAAGGTGATAGGAGCTTCTCATTGTCCTCATCACTGATGCTTTTTGAACACAATTAATAACCAATTTCCTTTCCCCTCATTGGCAGTAAAAAGTTGCTCAAAGTAAGCTTGAGCAATAAAAACAATACTGTCCCAATTTTTATGCCAAACTCCACTTTCATCTTGAAGTTTACTAATCGTGTTTCACATTTTCCTTTTCGAAGCAGTTGCATGGAAAATTTCGTATTTGTATCTCTACATTGGAGCCAGTGTTTCTTGGCCGTTTGCTTCGAGTAGGCCTCTTCTTGAAGAAGTAATGAGCATAATTATGATCTTTTATTGCCATACTCCACCACATCTTTTTACTTCTTCTTAGTGCTTTAATTTCAAGTTTCAATCCTTCAATCTGACTTTTAAACCGCCTAACGGAGCGCTCTACCCACTTGACTAGCTTGCTCAAATAGCCTTCCAATCTCTAACTTAAGGAACTGTGGGACTGAGTCAAGATAGTCTTGAAGACCCCGTCAAAATCCGACTCTTTCATCCATCTATTCTCAAACCTGGGCCAATATCGGCGTTGCAGTGGTTGCACATAATCAGTATCAAATAGCAACGGGGAATGATCAGAAATAGGAGCTGGCAATTGAGCAACACAACATTCTCAAAAAGTTGAAGCTACATATTAGAAGCCAAAGCTCTGTCTAACTGTTCTTGAACTTAGTTGGTTGTCCCTCTTCCTTTCTCCCACGTGAATCGATAGCCTTTACGTGGGAGATCATGCAACATACAGTCCGTAATTGGCTTTCTAAACCCTCAGATCAGGAAATTTAGGTGATCATGAATCCTATTCTTATCTATCTGACTTAAAAGCTCGTTGAAGTCCCCCATGACACATCATAGTAGTTGTGAAATAAACTCAAGATGTTGTAATAATGCCCACGATTCAACCCATCTATTTTGCTTTGGATAACATAAAATCGCATGAGTCTTCAATTAACATCTAAATTGTCCTCAATGATCAAGTCAATATGATTTTTAGAGTAACCTATAATAGAACAATTATTTTTGTTTTTCCATAACATAGCCAAACTCCTCCTCGACCCTGATGATCAACAACAAAGGCACTATCATAACGGAAATTAATTCTTCTTTCTTCAATTTTATTAGCAGAAACTAAAGTTTCTGATAAAAAGATTTCATTATGCATGCTAGACTGAACAATCTCACGTAACACTAAGACTGCCCAAGGGTTGTCAAGATTTCAGCAATTCCAGCTAAGACACTTCATAATTCCCGACAGGCCTCGATCACAGGTCCTGCCGACAGTCTCTTTTTTTATTAGGCCTCCATATCGTTAGGTACAGCGTCAATAAGCATGACTTCCTTCTGGGCCTCCGTGCTAACTGAGCTTCTTCTCCTTTTTTCTTTCTGCAAGTAACACAAACTCATCTTCCTCCAGCCTAAATTTGTAGGAGAGCTAAAATCTTCATACTTCTTATTTTTGGCCAATTGATTAAAAGACTGGATTCTTCCCATATTTGTATTTTGCCATATCCGCCTCCTTCAATCTGACATACAAATAAGGAATGATTGAATTCTCTCCGTCAATATCAGCATCCAAATTTGTTTTTCCTTTTTTGTCCACCCACTGCTCATCACTGTTGTCTTCCCGCGGCCATCGACCTCCCCTTTGGTCGGAATTTCTTCTAGTCAGAGCTCAGAACCAAGCCCCACATTCTCTTGTAATTTTAGACTCATGTTTAGTAATGATCTTTTCATAGAACCGTTCAGAATGCCCTAATAATCCACAAATAAAACAGAACGCGGAGAGTCGCTCATACTTAAAGGTCACCATGTACCAGTACCTTCCAGTGTTTCTAATTTTGTTGCATCGTTTAAATAGGACTCACACATCAATTTGGACTCTAATGCGCATCAAGTTCCTCTATACTCTGGTGTTGCTTCTGACATAACATTCCTAGAAAACTCTGACAAAATTCCCCAGCTACTTCTCAATATTCTCCAACATGTAACCTACCAGTAGATCGTAGACTTGCACCCAAAACTTGCATAAAACAATGGGACTTGTTAGGAATTTAGCTTGCTTTCAGTTTATGTAGAACCAAAAGCTGGTTATCGAACACGTTTAACATCAATAGTATGATAGAATTGAAAAAGATAGAGTTCAGCATTGATTTCCTTAACATACTTGCCAGCCAATGTTTCATAGCATTGAAGTTGATCGAGCGATCTGTCAAATGCCGCTCAAGCATACGTAGCTCTACCTAGAAGTTCTTTTCTGAGATCACCTGCGTCCAACACCATTTCCTTACCTTCCTCGGTAGACAGGGCTATATTAGCAAACTAATTCTCTATATCTGAACTGAGCGAGATAACTTGTTATTAGTCAAAACAAGCTTTAACTACAAAACCTGTGAAACCTTTAACTAGAGAGGAAACAACAGAGACTCATAATACTTAAATATACAAAACAAAGAAAGAAAGAATTAAGCACTCTTACAATTACGTTTTAACAACACATAAGAGTGTTTATAATTAATTACATCAAATCGGGAAGGATTGAAACTTAAAGGATCCTTGTATATGGCAGGATTTTAATTTATATGAGTTGCATTGACGTTTACATTTTATCCTTTCTTTATCGCAAATCCTGCAATGGCAATAACCGAAATGCGTGGTCGAGAGTTGATAAGATGAAGAGAACTTGGAATTAATTATAACCTAATACGACGAGGAATGTGAACTTAGCTTGCCTTCGATAGTGCAATCATCAAGTGTAGCTCAAGGGTACCATAACACAATATTTGACGTTCTAAGTGTCTCTTTGACAACCTAAAAATGCAAATTTAATTATGAAGATTTATGTAGCTGAATATCATGGATAGATATCAGCAAGATGAAATTATTTAGTATATAATTAACCTTTGAATTGTTAAGGGATAAATTTCACATCGACTGAATATAAAAATATAAACTAATATATAAGCGCTTGAGCTACTCTTCTTAAAAAGTTGACTTTTTAATATTGAGCCTCAAGTCTTAATATAGCATCAGAGCCCGTCAAACTCAAATGAGCAATTCAACTCGGCTAAGACTTAAATGAGCACACAGGTTTCAAGATTTGTCTACTTCAACGAGACGGGAGCATGTTAAGAGATACATCTCATATCAACTAAATATAAAAATATAAACCAATATATAAACGCTTGGCTTCTTTCTCATGATCGACAATTGTTCCTCCTAAAAGATATTAATACGAACCAAAATCAATATTTCGATGATAGATTATATATTTTCAAAATTTAGAGGGGTGATGATTTTTTGTTTGTCGATTAATCTTACCCGAAGCTAGTTTTGAACTTCTTTATTCTCATCCAAGAACTTGACACACTACATCATGGCTACTGCAGTTGCACTCGGTCCATTAATAAGTAAGATAGATAGGTTATCCAACATTTCTTCACTATCAAGGTTTTCTTTAGCCGGATATGAATCTCTATCCAACATCTTTTACAGGAAGTCGCCTGGAAATTCCTTTCCGTTCTTTTGTTGACTGGTGATCGCCTTCAAGTTTTCCATCAGCCTTCTTTGTGCCTGCTTAACTTAATTTGTTTGGTTTGATGATAAATCGTTGTTGAACTTAAAGTAGTGATCCCTATCCAAGCCCTTTCCCTATTACCCTGGAGTTTTCACAGAGTAATCAGGAAATGATGGGGCGGGGACAGCCAGATTGGAAATGATGTAGAACAAGAAAACCATCTATTGTTTCTTAGATTTTATAACTGTATTTGTTTATTGACATAAACAACATTGGTTCGGTAGAAAAAGGGGATACCCTACTACACATATGAGCATCCAACTTCTAATAGTCATATGGCATTATACGGTGTCATAGTATAAGAATTTTTTTTTTTTATTGAGGGGTGGTTATAGAATTATATATAGGGCTAGGTATTGTCCTATATGCCTCGGTAGTATCGTGTGCCCAAAATCATAACAGGAAGTGATATCATGGCGTAGGACATAGCCGTGGCATCTCGGGTCTTTCTATTAAAACAGATCTGTCTCCATTTGGAGACAGATCTGCATAGGTGGAGTGGCAGGTGGAAATTGGATTGGGCCCCAGATCACAATTAAAACAATATAACAAAGAAAATTATCCCATTTCAAAAATTCTGATTTTCAGAACTCCTTTCCAGACCCGTGAAGAGCGGGGTAAACCCTTCTTGCAAAATCAAACATTGCCAAAAGTCAGGTGGCCGGAGTAGACACCGGCGGTCGAAGTTGCCCAGAGAAGCCAACGGAAAAGCCACCAGTCATGGTCCCACAAGCCCAAAAGCTTGAGTTTTGGGGGGTCCCTTTGACGCCATGGACTCCTTCCATATACATCTTCCTTAACATATTCTTGTTGGGTGCTCTTGATAGAGCATCCTACATCCGGTTCGGGTTCTTTTCTGTCCTCTTGGTGCTTGTATATGTCCTATACAGCGTCCACTCAAGCTTCGACAAGGAAGAAGTTGGGGCTCTTAGTCAAAAGACTGAAGGATGCATGAAGGAATCTGTTGAAAGTGAAGACAATACTCTCGAAGTGTAAAAAAATTTCAAACTCTTTTTGGTTGAATAACTTTACAGCTTGTTTTTCTTGATGGACACTTTAGAATAGGGGTGAAGAAAAAAGATAGAGAAAGGGAAATAGCCCGCAGGTTTTGCAGTGGCAAGCTGTATAGTTGATCTTAGTTTGTGTCCCCTGTATATTTAGTCATGTGATCCATCATTTTTGTGCAACTTTAACTGAATGAAAGCATCAAAGTTGAAGAACTTTCTTGAGTTCGCCACCTTTTTTTTCTTCATGTAGTTTTGTACGGTTTAGACTTTTAGCGTATTTTCAAACGAGACAATTATCAGTCACTGTTGTTCCAATGGCTTCTCTGGGCACCTCCGACCACCGGTATATGCTCCGGCCATCTGATTTTGGGCGACGTTTGTTTTTGGAGGGAGGGTTCAATGCGCTCTTTGCGGGTTTAGGAAGGAGTTCTGAAAATCAAAATTTTTGAAATGGGTTAATTGCTTTGTTGTATTATTTTAATTGTGATTTGGGGCCAATCCAATTTCCACCTGGCGTTCCATCTAGGCAGACCTGTCTCTAAATGGAGACAGATCTGTTTTAATAGAAAGGCTCGTGACATCCCTCTCAAGTTGTGAGAGCAAGGAAGTGTCGATAACACTCTACACTCATCAACATATGGCACAACACATCAAAGGTTAACTGCATTAGAGAAGGCACAAAAATAGATTGATATCAATGCACGTTAAGGATCACACATCAATTAAATATAAAATATAAACCAACATAAAAGCGTTTGGCTACCCCTCTTTACAAGATTATTCTTCTAAGACGGAATCTCAAGTCTTAAAATAGTATCGGAATCTGTTACGTTCAGGCTAGCAATTCGATCCGGTGTTCAAAATCGGTATGTTGTAATGAGCCGCCATATTGCGAGTATATGTTAAGAAAGAAATCAAACATCGATTAAATATAAGATTCCAAGATTGGTATGTTTAGGGATAAATCCGTCATGGATAAATATAAACCGCTCAAACAAGCAATTCAATTCAGTGAAGACTCAAATAAGTCGCCCCTGCAAAAATTTCAGCCGCCATGGAAGAAAGGGAGCTACTGTTAGCATGTACTGTGTGAGTGGGGAAATGGCGGATGACGAAGAAGACGATAGGTTTTTATGTGCAAACTTACATTAATGTCCCTTAATTTTGTTTCAACACCTTATGGGCCGGCAAAATAGGCTATTTGGCCCAATTTCAATTTGGAAAAATTGTTTAAACATACTGGCAAAAGACCCATGCCTGTTTCGCTTATTATAATATATGAAACTTTATTTAGTTGCCTGTCATGCGTTAATTATCTAATTGGATAGTTAGTTTTATATCAAATTTTTAATGTTTACATTTACACGCAATTAAAACATCAAATTGAAACTTTACTTTGAAACAAAATGTTTAAGTTTTAACTTACAGATCGGAAGACCTCATAGTTTGAAACAAAATGTTTAAATTTCAACTTGCACTCTAAAACCTCATACCAAAACAAATTCTAAATTCCTCTTAGTTTAGTTTACTTTTTCACTTCCGACTTCAAAGTTTTAAATTGATTATTGTCTTATTTCTAACTATTAATCTACTCACAACAATATCTTCAAATCAAACTACCATGGTAGTCACTAAAATACAACTAGTGATATTAATATATTAGAAATCCTACCGACCAGTGGCAATGTTGAAATGGCAACTGCACTGGCATAAATTCCTAGCTCTGTCCTTGGGTTGGGGATTTGCAGAAGAAGGAAGTCTGATGAAGAAGAAAAGGATAATGAGGATGAAAAATAGATATAAAAAGGCCCAATATTTTGTGGTGTAAATATTCATATATAAAAAAATCATAAATAAGTTCGATGCTAAATTTATACGTTTTTAGTATTTTTCCCCCCTCCCCAATATTTAAAATCTAGCTCCGCCACTGAGTTTGTTGACACTCACAGTAACTGTTGTTATGGCACTTACCAACGCACGTGGGTGAATGGTGATGTATACACATTATGTGAAATTTTCATCTATATATGCACCTACGTACATAGGGCTGTGAGTGCCACAAATGCATTCATCACTAAAATGTTAAAAATTTTAGTATTACGTACTAGATTACCACATAAAAAAATGCAATGGGTCTCTAACACCCTCCAAGTGTGCCTTTTCTAGTTGAGTACGTGCATACATGTCATAAAATAAATGTCGGTATTGCACTCTTCGTTTTATGTGGTTTTATGTAACACGATGCATGAGCTCTTCCGATCTAGTTATTACAAACTAGACACTTAGTAAGATATCATTATTTTATCTATCACATCACATTTAAATCAAAGATCATCACATGACCACATGCATGTGTAAAATTTTTAGTAAAACTTTTAAGTACAAATAGATTTTTCCATTCCAACAATTTTTATAAAATAGTGATTTATAACAATTGATGAAAAATAAAAAAAAAATTATTTTTATTTGATAGTTATCTCCATTTGGTACGCCGTATACATCAAGTTCCAAATTGTTTTTGCCGCCGTTTATTACCCATTCATGTTCATGAGGTAATTGATGGAATTTGCAGCAAGGTCCCCAACCTTTAAAAAATGGCACTTTCATCCCGATCTGATGTATTTTACCATTCAACGGTTAGCGATTGTTTGCCAACCAATTAAATGGAATCATATTATATTATAATTGAAATTAAATTTTAAATTCGCATCCAGTGAGAGTATACAAAAGTGAGATGTACGCTTAATAATGATCTTAAATTTAATTATATCAATATTTTCTGAGATCTTAAAACTTTTAAATTTAATTTCTAAGATCATGTCATGCTTTTCCTCCAAAAATAAAAAGAAAAATAAAAAAGAAAAATGATCATGTCATGTTGATATTACCTTGCGTACTTTCATCGATATTTCATAAGATCGTGTCATGCTGATGTGTAGACATGTCTACGTAACGCAAAAAAAAAAAACTAGATTTCTTTTTTTTTATATTATAAGGGGATTGTAGGAGAGAGAAATCGAAACCCTGATCAAGGGTGTAAACAACTAATAAAACTAGATTTCTTGTGGAAAGCAAAAGCACACTACACAATAAAAATGTTTATTATGACATCCCCACCAATTAAAAGTATAGAATTCTTTGATATCGTGCAACATGTACTAAGGAACATAAATTGATAAAAGACAATCATTCTATCGCAATTTCCAATTATTATTATTAACTACTAATAATAATTATATTACTGGAATTCATCAAAGGTCTATTTTCGGACATTCGAACATTACACTTATTTGCATTCTCCAGGAGATATGTAGCTTGTAGAGCGTTCATTATTATTTTCTATATTATTATTAATTTTATTATTGTTATGTACATTGTGTATTGAATTGAATATGAGTTATTTGCATGTAGCAACCAGGACTTTTCTGGGTGGAAGAGAAGGTCTTCTCCCATGAAGCAGAGCCATGTTATCAAAGAAGAGCACATCTCCCTTTTGCCACTTGAACTGGATGCTTTCTTCTTCAATTATCTCCACATCTGTTCACAAACTCTTGTGGTATTTCCATCCCGTCGGCCATGGTTGCCGAGCTGTATTCCTTGCCGTACATACCAACCATGGTGTTGAACCACATTCTCCTTCCTTTTCTTCCTTCAAACACCCTTGTCAAGGTCCTCAGACCCAAAACGGCCTTTACCCCGCCGTTTGGTAGCCATTCCAAATCCATCCCCAAAGCGGCCGCCCTACAATTGATTGCACCAATAGGTTGAATTATCTTCCAAGACAAGATATGTTTAGTATAGATATGATCTCCTACCTTTAGCAGGGAGAAGATATAAAGCCCCCAGCTGATGTGACAGAGCCAACTCACCAAGATAGACACTAATAGGCATGATTGACTAGTAAGTTGATACAATAGATTCCGCAGCAAAATACAAAACAGGAAAATTAATATTGTGAACTTGGGATGTACCTTTGCTCTGCTTCTTTAGGATCAGAGGTGCCGAAAGCATCCTCCCAACCTCGGCCTCTCATTGAAGAGGTATCGTTCTTGCTGAGAGTGGTGAAGGTATACCTCAGTCCTTTCTATTCAAGCTCCTCCACCGTCTCTGGAAACTCTTCCAACATTCTTTCTGTTACCCGAAAACTAGGCACAAATGGTGTCTCGCCGCCCTCGGGAGGTGGAATTTCACAAAAAAGTATCACCTTCTTTGGTGATTCCTTTATCTACCAACACAAAATAAGTAGCAAAAAACAACTTATTTACATCATGAACAAGTTTAGTGATATTTGTCTAATTAAGATAACAGAGCTGGACTAACCAGAACCATTTCATGGTGGTAGTATATAAACTCTGAAAGAGGACCTTCATTGGCAGTCCATATTCTTTTGTACACGTGGGTCCGGGGTGCGGGTCCCACGTCCGAATATCGTCCCACCCGAAGGCTTCGACGATCTCATTGAAATCCACTGCATTCTTCACATCAAAGCCCCGGAGGAGGAGGGCGCTGTTCTTCGTTATCATCTGATCAAACCATTCCTTTTTCTCCTTCAACACCGCCACGAGGGAGACTATGTCGTTTTTCCCGTCCACCGGAGGTTGTAGCACTAGTGGCATGGTTTCACCATCCACAAGCTTCTCACCTTCACACTTGCCTACCTTGAAATGCTTACAAGCGACCTCCATTTTCTCTCCTTTTCACAAACTGTTTGGTAATCACTAATTATATGCTTTTGATGAATGTTTATACTAAATTTCTCCCTAAAATGGTGTATATATCGGGGGAGATTGCATAGTTTTTATAAGCTGCTTATTATTGAAATTGGAATCATTAGATAATGACTTGCTAATCGGCACAATTTATTTAGATTACCGAAATGAATGTCGTCTAGCAAATGTATTTACATTCTTTATCTGCTTGACCTCATCTTGTTTTTGTTTCGTTACATTTGGAGGGTCATGGAACTTGCAAACAAACAACCATTTTTGTTTCTATGTTGTATTGAAGAGATCGTAATTTCGTAATCCCAATGTACCAAACATGACATTAATTTTTTGGTTTTATGCTTGATTTCGATATACGCCGTCCTCTTGGTCGAGGGATTAGTGACACTCATTTTTTAATTAAAAATTTCTAGGTTCCAAGTGATAGATTTTGTAAGAAACTGGGGCTCACCCCAAAAAATTAACTTGTTAGATGGAGTAGCTTAATTGCTTATAAACGAGTACTTTTCACACGTCTTACCAGTGCTGAGTTGCCCAAATTTCTTATAAACCCATACTTCGCTCTTTTTTCTTATAAACCCATACTTTGCACTTTTTCCTTGACAATCTCCCTATCGAACGAAGAACCATGTGGAATAGCTTAAATCCTTATAAATCCATATTTTTTCCATGTTTAACCGATGTGAAATTCGTTAATTCCCCCTTCGAACGAAGAACTGCATGATCTTGGCCCCCTCCATCCATCTTTCTTTATTCTTTTAAGACATCCATCTTTCGTTACTCTTTTAAGGTCCAAATCATTCACTGTGTGTACCGCTTTACATTGACTCAATCGCCTTTTTCGTAAGTCCAACCCACTATCGGTCACCAGCTTATATAGATACAACTACCTTGAGAGCCACCCATAAATTTTTCTGACTCTCCCGATTCAACTCGGGGCCCACCTCCTCCGTTCGCCAACGTCTGGGATCTTTCACGCGCAACCCAAATGATTAAGTCTAGATTTGGTTTTGATACCAAAGTAAAGAGCTAGAGTTTCATCCCAAAATGTTAACCTGTCAGATAGAGTAGCTCAATTCCTTATAAACATATCACTTTTTCATGTTTAACCAATATTGGATTCGCTTGCTCTTTTTGTTTAGAATGGAGAGACAAATTGCTATGTTAAGACAATATTTTCACTTTAAAATTGAAATAGAAGATGAGTAGATGAGTCGTAGAGCACTCTATTCATGACACAATCACGAGTGAGAATTATGCCAACACGTTTCAAATATTTTATAAGATAATGATAAAGTGAGTATAAAAACAGAAAATACGAGGATTTGAATCTTTGCCAACCATTTTTTTTTTTTTTTTAATTTCATTTCAGCATGAAACGCGTTAATCCGCTAAGAAATCGATATCTCTAGAAGAATATGCATATACATATGAATATCCATCCAATAGATAAAATCCAAAATTTTAACAAATTAACACTCGGTAAATTGAAAATGTCAAAGTATATTGAAACTGCTCCTTATACACTTCTAGTCCTCTACTTATTTATACCTAAGATATCTAGCCCAATTTTATAATATTGAAAGCCAGTAACATAAATATTGACGTACCACATCAATTAGCTAAAAGGAAAGAAGAGGGAGGGGAGGGTGGGTGGGGTGGGAGGACGATTCTTGGAGATACCGTTACTATCAATCTAGACTAGTAAGCATTGTTTGCCAAAAGAATTATAAGTTGCGATGGGAATTATCAACTTTAACCTTTAAAATATTAGCACATATATTAGGTATAAGCAAAATTAAAGTCAAGATAAGAATTATGTAAGAAACAGGAGACATGCAAATGGAACAAAATAATGAAGACTTACAAACTTGAAAGTCCCATTTTAAATTTTTGTAATTGAATTTGATAGAATAAAGATTAAGGACTAAAGAGCATCTCCAACCCTTAGTACCAACTTGGCGCAAATTTTGCACTACTCTAAAAAACACATCTTCAATCCATTACCTTGAGGAGAAGGAGATGTCATTTTCTATCAAGAAGGGCCTGAATAACAAATACGCTGAAAGGACCTATAACAAGTCTTTTTTTCCGTGTTCTTGCTAAGCCTTTAAAATACTCTTCTAGTTGCTTACCTACCTGGAGGAGGAGTCGTCATTTTCTATCAGAAAGGGCCAAAATAACAAATAGGCCGAAAAGACAAATAACGAGTCCTTTTTCATGTTTTTGCTAATCCAGTTATAGATTAAGGATATAGCTCCAAGGGAGGGCTCGAAAGCATCTTGGATTGCTTGAAATGTTTCCTACTCTCAGTCTAATTCCAAGGACTTGTCAACAGTTGGGCAGATCTTAAAGGCGTTGGAGAAAATTCATGAATAACGTGCAATTATATTCTTAGATAATGTATTTAGACATCACGTGCATATACAAATAAAATATAACTTACGAAATCAAAAGAAAACAAGATCATAATGCAGAAAATGAGAGATGAAGCGAGATATGTCGAAGTAAATCTCCTTAAGACAGATTTTGCTCTCGTTAACTAATAGTGCACACGGAATTATGGACATCTATCTCCCAAGATATAACGCTTCTTACAAACTCGATATTACACTTTATATCAACTTTGATAGTAGAACCAAAATCTGATTATACTTTTCAATAAACGAAGAGAAGATAGAAGAATCATTATTCAGAATTGATTTACAAACTCAAATCCCGGGGTACCTACACATAAATGTTGGAAAGACATATTCTCAAAAGACATGGCTCATATAAAGGATAAAATCATTGGAATAATGCTTTGTAGAAAAGACACGTTTGTTAGGAATTAATCATGTCTAAAAGTCACGGTCTTTCACTTAAGAAGGCATGTAACGCCATGAGTTCTGAATACCTGGAACGTTAATTAAATATTTTTCTAACAAATTTTCAAACAACTTGAGTGCCAATAATTAACGATAAAGTGCGAAAATTCTTATTTGAATAAAATAATAAAATTTATTCTACATAAAATCCCAAATTAAATGACAGAAAGCCTTGATGACAAAATCTTAAATAAAGTAGAATTTAGTAAATGTCTACTCAATATCCACCACCATACGCGCCTCCGGCTCCAAAATCTGAAAATTTATTAATTTATGAAATGGGTGAGCATTTCATAGAAATACTCAATAGGTTCAACGAATACAATAGTCAATTTAGATAGTAATAGCACGTATAAATATGCAATTAAGTTCTCAAAAATAGGATCTCAGATCTCAGATAAAGTCGTACATTCAAGATACACATTCTCATGCATTAATATGCAAGCTCTTATACTTAAGCAAGTATTCTCATTCTTCATAAATAATCTCATGTATATCTCATAATTCTCATAATCACAGTTTAATGTACATAATTACTATATAAGTTAACTAGAAATGCACAAGTTTTAAATAATTAGCTTTTCTAAAAGAAAAAACTTACCTTAAAGAAACTTTTCGAGTTCGAGAAAAAGTCTTCAAGTTGTCTAATTACACTCGCGCCTCGTCGGCTCGATTGGGACAAGAAATAGGAGTCTGTGTATATAATGTGCGGAATGATTTGCTTGTGGAAGTATACGATGAGTGAAGAGTCTTATTTATAGTGGTTTTTGGGGAGATTAGGAAGGAAGTGGGAGGGATTAAAGCAATTTGTCTATGGATTTCATTCAAGGAGATTGAGCACATCACGATTGAGGAAGAGTTTGTTGTAAAAATTGTGGCGTCTAGCACGTTTTCACACTTTCTACTTGATTCTCTATTTGTGGAAGGATTGCAAGAAAATTATTATTATTATTATTATTATTATTATTATTATTATTATTTTGGAAAACAAAATGTCAACTCAAACCGTCAATCTGTGCAAGAAAATAGCTATATTGGCCAAAAATTTGTAAGTGGAATATTTAATAAAATTTAAATTAAAAATGATTCGGAAATTCTTGAGATCGAGACGAGCGAATAAGTTTGGGTCCAATGTTTAAACTAGACGAATGTGAGTATACAAATCGTATTAGTTAACCGGGAGATTATAGCGACTTTACAAAAAGCGTTTAAAGATTTTTTATCAAAAATTTTTGGTCGCTACAAGGCACAACTATTCATCCATAAATATTTTAGAATATTTCAATATTTAATTCCAACATTTTTGCTAGTTAAGCGGTTCACCTGTGACATTAATTTCTCATTCATTCAAAATTGGTTTAGAAAAATTAATTAAAACATAATTATCTACTAAAGAAGTAGAATAAAATTGGAATCTAAAATCCAATAATTAATTAATAATTTCTGCTTAAACAATTGTCAAAGTAGTCAACACCAATTTTGAGAACCAATTTCCAACAAAAGGGACCAAGTTCCATAATATAACATTGATGATGGGCGAAATTGTAACTAAATCAATCCCCAAATCATCTCAACCATAATCTAATGGCAAAGTTATAAATATCCCTCCTCCAAAATGCTATTGGGTGAACAATGGAACGCATTCCACTGTTCACAGAAACAACATAGCGTTCAAAAGAATGTAATCAACAAAAGTAACTAAATTGGACCACTTTAAAAGTTCTGAATTTGCCTTATATTCAATAAGATAAACGACTAATTGTGCAAAATTTCAAAGAAAACCAGGATGAATAAATAAAATCACTTGATTGTTGAAATAGACGTGTGTGCGCATATATGTTAAAAATTATTATTGATTATGTGAGACCCCAGAACTTTGATTGATCGTGAGAACTCTATAAATTGTGATGTTAGATTCCTTCATTTCTCCTAATTTTTGTTATTGGGTAATATTTGCAAAATTTTGCTAAGTTTTATGAATCCAAAACTTGTTTAAGCAAGTTTAGATGTGTGTGAATGACTATTAAATAGCAATCCGGTTACAAAGTCTTACCTACAGAGCCTTATCTCCTATTAAGGAGTCTTATGACTTACGTGGTGGAAATCTAACAAAAGCGGCCCTACTAACAGAGGGCCGCTTTCATTAGATTTCCGCCACGTAGCCATCTATCTCCTTAATAGAAGTCTTATCTATTTCCTTAGCAAAATTTATTAAATAGATTCATCAAAATTAAATGTAAGTGGATCAAATGCAAGTGGATTATACATTGAGCAAGATCCTTATACATGCAAGTGGGGGGACCAAATAAATGGATTATGGGTTATTTCTTTAAAGAAATAAATGGTTATTTCTTTACTTGTGGTGGTATTGCTATATCATGGAGATCTACCAAACAAACTCTAACTGCCACTTCTTCAAATCCTGCTAAACTACTTGCAATTCATGAAGCGAGTCGAGAATGTGTATCACTGAGATCTATTATTCACCATATCCGTAGAAAAAGTGACTTATCTTGCAACAAAAACATCCCAACAGTTTTACACAAAGATAATGTGACATGCATTGCCCAGTTAAAGTGGAGATTTATTAAAGGAGTTAGAACTAAGCATATTTCACTTAAATTCTTTGTCATACATGATCTTGAAAAGAATGGTGAAATTAATATTCAACAAATTCATTCTAGTAATAATTTGACAGATCTATTTACTAAATCGCTTCCTACTGTAACTTTTGAGAAACTGGTGCACAAGATTAGAATGTGTCGATACAAAGATCTTAAGTGATGACCATATAAGGGGGAGTCCATACATGATGTACTCTTTTTTCCTTTATCAAGTTTTTATCCTATAAGGTTTCTTATAAAAGTTTTTAATGAAGCAATTATCAAAGAATAATGTGCAGAATTATGTACTCTTTTTCCTTTACTAGATTTTTTTTTCCAGTGGGTTTTTTTCCAGTAAGGTTTTAACGAGGCATAATCTATAAAATAGTCATCAAGGGAGGAGTTTTATGAATCCAAAATATATTTAAGCATGTTTGGATATGTGTGGATGATTATTAAATGGATTAATCAAGATTAAATGCAAGTGAATCAAGTGCAAGTGGATGAAAATCGTAAGTGGATTATACATTGAACAAGCTTCCTTAAACATGCAAGTGAGAGGACCAAATAAATGGATTATGAGTTTGATACATCTATAACTTTGCATGTTGATTTCAAAGTTAGATATCTTAATTATAAAATTGTAATTCATAATTGTCATTTTGCCCTTCTTTATATTTATAAATAGATGGCTTATGTACTTCATTTAACCATCAACAAAGAGTGAAAAATTTCCTCTATATAGTTTCTTTTCTTTTGCTTCTCTATATCTTCAATATTGTCTTTATTTCTTTTAGTTTTATAACACTATGATAATTCATTCCTTTTCTTTTCTTTTCTTTTCTTTTTTTTTTGGCAAAAGATAATTCATTCTTTTCACCCTTTTTTCTTTTAAAGGTTAAAAATTATGATTGATCAAAAGCCAAGTACTACCTCCATCTTAATTATTTAGTCCTATTTTTCTTTTTAAGATATCTCAAATATATGATACACTTTCTATATTAAAAAGTCTCATTTGCATTACTTTACAAATCTATTTCTATTTAATACTTTAATTATAACTATTAATTTTAAATTATACTCATTAAATATGGACAAATTAGAAATATAGATCACAAAATATATTTCTAACACATTTTTTGAAAGGGCTAATGAGTGGCCCTAGTAATTTTCTACTCTTCAAAGGAAAAAATTCAATAAAATAATACAAGTCAATTTCTACCAAGTAATCTCCCATGGGATAAAGTGAATGTAGTGGAACAGAAAACGAAGGCAAGATTCTCCCATTTTTCATGTTAAAGAAATCGTTGCATTCATTTCTCTAATTTATAGATGAAGTATACATCAAAGACAGTCTCGTTTTCTTACCAATATGTTTGCATATTATTATACCAATTAATTGACATGTAGAAATACAAAAAGAATATGTGATAATAGATTGATAGAAAATTACTTTTTATTGGTCTATATAATAAGAAGAAGTTGGTAGGATAATTATTAGCCATAAAAGAGACTATCATTTATTAACTTAAAGAGTAATAGATGATTGTTTGTCTACCATCATAACCCCTTCACCCTTCTCCTCTTCTTCCAATCGTTTGTGTTCCACGCACAACCGTATATACTAGTATACTAAAAAATTCAGAGCAAACTTTTTCATTTTCTTTTTTTCTTTTTTATTTTTTTTTGTTGTCCTTTTTTCTCTAAGATAGCAAAAAATTCTCAGAACTAGCTGGTAATGAATGCCACATGGGACATCACCGAATAATTATTCAAGCCTCCAATATTTTAGTTCCAAATTAATGCATCCAGAGGTAAAGACTCAATAATTTGCGAGCGCCTTTGCCCCACTTAAAAGCAGCGACAGTACAGTGTTGGTGTCGGCTGCTCATGTTCCTCTTGCTTCACTGAGCTTTAAACCCTTTGAATGTACTCGAGAGAGACTGGGAGAGAACAAATATATATACAGCCATGGGAGTAGTCTCATTTTCTGCAGTTTCTCTCCTTTTTGCCAGAATCTCAGCTTTTACAGTTGCATTTCTTGTACTCGTTTGGGCCTTTCATTTCAAATCCAGTTTCCTCCCTCGATCCCCCTCCCAAGAAGACCTTATTTATGCTGTAAAAAATCCCCCATTTTTCTCTATGGGAGCAGCATTTGAGTGAGTGACAATTCTGATTATTTAGTTTTCGTTTTTGCTTGGGCAGGTGATGCATCCCCTCTTGATGGTGATTGGGTTCATTCTTATCAGTGGAGAAGGTTTGAACTGATTTGGAGTAGCAAATGCTTAATTTTCTTGAATTCTTATGAAATGGGTTTCTTTTTGGCAGCAATTTTGGTGCACAGATGGTTGCCTGGTTCAAGAAACTTGAAGAAATCGGTGCATTTGTCTTCAAGGACTGGCTTTGGCTTGTGGGATTTTTGGAATTTGGACCAAATTCCATAGCCAAGATGGGATTGTGGCTAATTTCTACAGTTTGCACTCATGGCTGGGTTTGATTTGCATCTCCATGTTTGGTGCTCAGGTTTGAACTCCACTTTCTTCTTCCAATCTTTTTCTTCCAACTTAAAGAAAGGGCGTTCCTTTTCTTTAACCCCCCCCCCCCCGCTCTTTCCACTCCGTGATCCATTATTTGAATAAATACAATTGTTATTTCATTTAAGTTTTTAGATGAAGTGGCTCAACAGGTTCGTGCATGTCTGCATTCAATCTGTGAAAATTGTATTGATGACCTAAGGTTCATTAATTTGCATTTAATTGATAACGGAAAAAAATGTGATATCGAGTCATAGTTTGTGAAAACACGATTACATACTGGATGCCCTGTTAGGTACTAAGTAACATCTTGCTTGCTGATTCAATCAGTCCGGTTACTCATCAATAATGTTGCATGATAGAGACCCGAATGGCCTACACAGCACCGATAGATTGACCATATATATGAAGTGCATGTCTGACATGTAGTACTAGATAAAATAGAACTTATAATGTGCCTTTTGACACAATTCGACCTTGCGAATAAAATTATCATATGGGTTGTGGCCGGATATTCTTGCCTAATGCCAAGCACAAAAAATGCGATGTCCACCCCAACCCATATATATATATATATTTTGGCTCTTAGAGCTTTTATCAGCTAAAGAAGCAAATTTTTATCTCTTTCTAATGGTGATATGATGTCTGGATTTTGTCATGGAGATTGGAACTCTAAAGCGTGCTTTTATTTCACAAATTGGAGCAGTGGCTTGTTGGATTCCTCAGCTTTTGGCATAAAGGGGAGGTGCGGACAACACGGGTAAGTGTCTTGCCTTGGCATGTCTTTCTTGGGCTATATACCTATGGTTTGGCCGTGGTTACAGCTGAGACCGGACTTCTTGAGAAGCTAACATTCTTGCAAACAAAAGGAAACGTACTGAAACGTGGCACAGAATCAGCAGTAGTAAATGGTTTGGGGCTCGGGTTGGCTCTGTTGAGTGGGGTTGTAATATTAGTAGCAGCGTCCCCCAAGTGCCAGAATCCAAAATTGAAGGTCATGTATTCAAACTAGTGTCGGTTTTATGAACAAATGGATGTACATACCGCTTGTTAAATCATACTAGTTCTTCTACATATGCAATACTTGGTTTTGATCCAGAGAATGTCTATTATCTTATTAAGTTTTGTTCATATTCTCGTGGAGGACTTGAAGACAACGTAAACTGGAACCTAGAGTTTGTAGATTTGGGGAATGAACAAACTTGATGTTTGGGTCCCAACTGCCACATGCATGGTGAGAGACTGAGAGCTACCCCTGTAAGAGGTCAACTTCTACACAGAGCAAGCCAGGGCAAAAACTCATTTCTTTCCCAAATAAGAAAAATATCACAAGAAAAATATCATGATCCAAACTTTCAGAAAAGAGTGACAGATTATTTTGTGGCATTTTGAAGCAAACGGAAATTACAAAGTGAAATCCGGGTATTATACAATGTTTAAAAACCGGACCGATCATCTAATTGAAAAAGGCAACGGGTTAGGAGTTAAAAAGTTGAATCCAACTGAACCGAAGTCTACCTGTTTTAATTAAAAAATTTTAAAAAAAATTTACCCAAAAATGAGGAGAAAAAACTTTTTCTAATAATTTTCCAGGTTTTTCCTGTTTTATAACCGGTTTTTATCAACCGGGTTGTTTCAACTTTCCGGTTTGGTTTTTGGATGGCCGGTTTTTAGGCGGGAATAGTTTTCCCAATTGATTTCCAGTTTTTCTAGTTGAACCGACCGGGCCAATTTAGTTTCCGAAATACTGGCATTGACTTGAGATGATGCTAAAGAACTCTTCCTCAGTTTTCCGAGGGGGCATTATGAAAAAGTTGTGGACAAATCCATGGAACTTGAAATTGCCCAACAAAGTCAAGTTTTTGTTTGGAAGAACTTGAATATTCTTACAAAAAAATTTCTGCTTAGACGGAGGCATATTATATTTTAAATGACGCTCTATGCCCTGGATGCGGGAAAAATAATAATGAAAATAATTACCATGCGACGGTGGAATGCAAGAGGATTGTAGAAATATGGAGAAGTGTTTGCTGAAGGAGCCACACCCACTAGCACGAGTGGGTCCGCTGATGGGGAAAGTTGCGCTGCTGTGTGAAAGAGATTAATTTCCAACCAATTTGGACGACGGTAAATTGTGTAGCTCACTGGCTAGCTAAGTTTGCTTTCGTTTGTAACTTGAATCTGGTTTCGGCGTATCTGCTTCTAACTTTCAGTGTAAAAACTTTGTTACGTGATGCGAATATTGAATGATAAATGAAAGTTGATTGTGGAGGAGAAAAGGGAAAAGTTAAAACTTATCCAAATTTGACTAATTATAACTAGTACACACTTTAGAAGTAAATCCGGCCGTACTATGCAAGAGCTGGTGAGGATATACACTGATTTTCAAAGAAGAATAAGGAGGGTGAAAATAGATAGATGTAATTGACTTTCTTTGGGGCCATAATAAAGCACACTTCTATTAAAATTGATCATGAATTAATAATATATGAATATGATTTTAAAAGAAGAACAAGGGTCATTGAAAAAGTAGGGTGAAAAATGGACAGACATATATTACTCTTTCAAAGATTTTATTTTGTAACTATGCATGTTGGTTATTGTGTTTGCGTGCATATGCGTTTAAAAGTGGAAGATGCATCGAAGTCAAATGAGTTTATAAATGTCAATGCATGATAAGGAAAAAAGTTTATAAAATTGAGGTCAAGTAAGACTTTTCTCCTTTATCCACATGTATTGAAATGTTTATCGGTCCATCCTAAACCCTTTTTCACATCTTTTTCCTTCTCATCTTTCATCATTCTAATCTTATGGTCACATTCACCTAGTATACTAGTTTATATGTAATGTATATATGAGTAATGCTATCTAACATTATTGATGTTTGACTCTATATTAAGGTGACATTTAATGACAAGTTTAATTAAGTGATTAATTAATTTATTTATTTAATTTCACTTATCATTTAATAACACATTAGATGTCACCTAGACTAGTGTTAAGCATTACTAGTACTACATGACATTATTCTATATATCTATATCTATATTATATACATAGATGTATGTATGACATATATATACCTAGATATACATATAATATATATATATATATATATGTATATAGAGAGGGTGAGAGATGTATAAAGGTGCGGTGTAGGATCTTGGCTCTGCCCTCGGCCTCCAGGTTTCCCCTCGCGTATACTTTTTCACATTATTATTACATTAAAAAAAAAAAATTCCCCCCCCCCCCCCTCAAGAGTGAAGTAATCAACTCTTCAGTATCGAAAAGCCTGCAATTTGCAGTGGAGGATCTACGAACTCGTTAGTGGTTTCTACGTATAAGGCCTAATCTTCAGCTGACTGTTAGTATCGTAAACATTCAATGCTCTCCAATCCGATCTCACCCCCAAAAACCTAACCCTAATCTCTCCGCTGTATAAGGGAAAAGAAAAAGGGGTAACGGGAAAATCCCATGAAGATGTGCTCTCCAGTGTCACATTCCTCACTTTCTTTGCCCTCGATTTCCCCCCTGTTATTTCACCGCCTTTCCTATTTCAGTTTTTCTAGAAACCCATTTTTCATCAGGCGGAGAAACGGTAGGACATTTTCAGTATCAGCTTCAATTGCTGAGAAAAATTCAATTGTCGAGTTGAATTGGGTTTCTTGGGACACAAATGCACCTGATGAGTATAATGGTTGGGCCATTGTGGAAGCTGCTCCCAAGCCAAGAGAAAATAAGAGTAAAGTTTTGATCTTTAAGTTCTTTTCTGACGTCTAATGCTGGTGAACTTGTTCTTTCTTCAAAATTTGAGCTAATTAGGTAACGTGTCATCTCAGTTTTGCCTAAGTCGATGGTAATTGGCGTTGCAGCTTCTGTTACTGCGTTGCTTGGTTTTCTTGCGTATTCACTCTCAATAAGAGGTTTTGTTTTCCCTTTAATGTTTTAATTACTGCCGTATCGGGGTTTTTAACTTGATGAGATGCTTGTATAACTGGGATCAAATTTCAAGTTTAATTTTCATTTTCTTTCCTCAGGTTTTGGGCTTCCACGCAGAACCTCATCTAATGCTTTAGATGCTAAAAGTGTGCATTCTTCAATTGACGAGAGAAACATTGCTAGTGGAAACATTAGCTCCGATGAGTCATTGGGAGATGAGGAAGTTCCAGAAAAGAGTTCAGGGGTGGTGTCTGAGGCACTCAATGATAGGACGGCATTAGGTATCATAGTCTGTGCTTTTTGAAATTGATCTATTCTGTTGGTTTCCGTTTAAGTTGGTAATACTGCATATCATCATCATCAATGGTGCAGCTCTAATCCCCCCGTCTAACTGCTAATAGCTTAAAATGTAGGTTAGCGAACCTTTCAAATGCATAAAACAAGGTTGCATTCTTTGTGATTAATTTTTTTTAATTTTTTTGTAATACGCCTTAGTATGTTGTCTTGGCTAGATTATAAGAATATAACCGCATTACTGAAAGCACCTAATATGGTTTGCTTGGTAAGGAAACTAACTTTATTAATTAGTTCTATCATTAAATGTGAATGGATTAATTGTTTCTTGTATTTCCACCAGCTTTTTTAAGTGCTTTACATCTAGGAGATATTCTGATTGATGCATTTTATGATGAGGTCTTCACAAATAATCTTGCCTTTGAATCGCCTTCTTCATATTCAGTGATTCTATCTAATCTATTCATGATTTCTCCTGTCCAGATATAAGCAATGGTACAAGGAAAGAAAGAGGCCCGGATCGTATTATAGTTCCATTTGCTGTGGATTCCACGCAAGAGGAAGCTCTATTAATGCTGAAGAAATTGAAGGTACATTTTCAGTAGCATTTTCATAGGATCCTGAGCAATTGCTGAACTCATGTATATTTTGAAGATTGAATTGCTGAAAATTACAAGGAACTAGAAGAGGATTAATAAGGATTTCCTTATCTCGCTGTCATATATTTGATAGGATCCTGAACAATTGCTCAATTTATGTATATATTTTTGAAGATTGAAGTGCTGAAGATTGATCTGCAATCTCCCTAATGTCTGTTTAGTGGAAAATGAAACCACTTTCTATTATTTATTGTGAGTTAGTACCAACTTATTCACAATCGACCCAAACTACCATTAGTTTATCTAACTGTAGCCTATCACGTAAATCTCACATTCCATTGATATGTTGCCTACTGCCTTATTTTACTACAAGCTCTGTAATAGCTATCTCCTTCCCGCTTCTCCTCCTTTTCACTTTTATCCTTCCAGTTTCTTGTTTTTCCGAGTTCTCTCAGCCAGATTGTTAACAGCAGAACTTCTACTTTCTTCTTTGCTCTTTCACTCAAAAGTCAAAGCTCTATGGTGCTCTTGCTTTGGATTATCATTCCTTCTCATCTGTTTACTTGCAGTGCCATCAAACTGTCTCTTACCTCTCCCTCGACCCACCTCCTCTCCCTTAGCGAGTTGAAAATGTACGGATTGATTTTTCTGAGAAGTGTTTTGCGAAAAGCCGTTTTATTTTTTATTTTTGTTATTATTAATTTTTTGAAAGAATGCAGCGCCAAAAATAGGGAAAAGACATGAAACTTGAAAAGCATATATATATATATATATATTTTTTTTTTTTTTTTGGTGTAGAATGTGGTTAGAAATGAGTGTAGCAAAGAGCTGTTTTGACAAAATCAGTTCCGTACAAGGGCATAATATAATTTCCCAAACTATCTTCTCTGTAAAACCTCATACTCTGTATGGTCCCATTAGAAGCTATTACGGTCAAAAGTTATTAAAGAAAAATTGTAAGCTTCTTATAAGAGCGAAGAAATTTCTCTTCGCTCATCCTTGTGATTTACTAATGCTCATTCTGGAAATATTATTATGCTAGTGCATAGGCAAAGGTTGAATCTGCCTCATATTTGTACTGAATAATTTCATTCTGGGAATACCTCGAAGAGTCTCTTTATTTTTAAAGAGAATCAGAGAATCTTGTGCATAATAGAGAACATCTTTAATTTTAAAGAGTGATTTTTATTTTTATTTTTTATATAAATTTGCCAACGTAGTTCATTGGAACTTACACTCATTACATGCAATCAATATAATTACAGATAAAGAATGGGGTTTGGCTCTCCAAGAGTCAAATTCACTCTCTATAGTTCAGTAGCTTACATATCTCAATGCTCATTTCTTTGTTAACAAAACTACATTTTTACTGGCCGTAGACATTTAAAAAAAATATATATATATATATATATATATATCTAAAATGAGGGAAGACACAAATGTTTCTTGAAAAAAGTAAAATAAAGAGTTACATATAAAGAGCTTATTGGAGAAGGTTAAAATATTTATTCTTTAAACTTAAAGATGCTCTGTGATTTCTATAATATACCAATATGCATTTTTTTTTTAAAAATTAGGAGGCTGCTGGAGATGCTCTGAGTTATACTGTAGAATGTGTTTAGAGGTCCATTTTAAGGATTTGTATATTTGAAATGAAGAGCATGTTTCTTTTGAAGAGTATCTTCTAGATGCTTTAATGCTAAAATCAGACATCATATTTCCTACTATATTGGGAAAAAAAATAAAATAAAATTTCATGCTTCTAGGATGAGATAGTTGATTTCTCTAATATCTTTTGATTCTGAACACTGTCCCTAATTCTAATAATGTCAAACAGATTATTGAAGATGATGCAAGGGCAGATCAACTATGTACGAGACGGGAATATGCAAGATGGTTAGTTCGGACAAATTCACGACTGGAGAGGTAGCATTAGATATTTACATATTTTATACTATTTTGAATCGTCAAAATATTTAGCACTTTTTCTTGAGAGCTTTGTATGAGATTTGATTTTTGAAAGTTGATTTTTGGGAGAATGTGTGGTGGGAATGTAAAGAAAGATTATTAGGCAAGTGTGAAAATTTTTTTTTTTGGTGTAGAGTACGTGGTTGATATTGAAGTTTGAATTTTTGACCAAAATTTGATTTATATAACGCTGCCTAGAACAAGCTGTTGATTTATCCTGAGCTATTAGCGATTCTGATTACTGATAACTTCTATGGTCTGCAGGAGTAGAAAACATCTGATAAATTCATTTGCTGCTCTCTCTGGTTCTACAGTTACTGGATTTGATGATGTGAGCACACAAGACCCTGATTTTGAGTCGATTCAATGTAAGGTTTGGTCATGATGTCACTCTCTCTCTCTCTCTCTCTCTCTCTCTCTCTCTGTGTCTCTCACACGCACACAAAAACTCACACACAAAATAAAATTTTTTACTTCTGTGGTCTGGATTAACTGTTTGAATCTTGTGTTTTACTTGTAATTTAGCGCTTGCCGAGGCAGGCATCATTAGAAGCAAACTGTTGGAAAGAAAGTTGAGTACCAGTCCAAATGATCTCCAAAGTGAAGGATGCGTCAATTTCTTTCCCGAGAGGTACCTCAAATAGCAGACCTTTGGATTTATCTATCTCCTGCTACCCACCCCCTAAAAGAATCTACTAAAATAAAAGAAAAATCAACCCACGTTTACATATCATTTTCACTGAAAAAATCATACTCTCTGGTCTAATAGGTTCATATCTCGCCAGGAATTGGTTACTTGGAAAGCAAAGTTAGAGTATGAAGTTAGGCCAGGAATTACTGAAGAGGTAGGAATGAACTTGCGGCTCGTTACCTGTTGTTCTTGCATTATATGAAACGAGCGTCATTGGAGTTATGACTAGGAAGTTCTCTCTCTTAAAATGTGTCTTCATTTGCAGTTCAGATGTCAAGGAAGAACATTGGATTTCTTGACGTGAGAGAGATCTCTTCAGATGTGCTGGTGGAGCTTTTCATGGACATTCTATCTGATGAGAAGAGCATACTCAGAAGAGTTTTTGGTCTCTCTCTTAACTCCCTCTTGGTTTCTCTTCCATCTCTTTCTACTTCTCTACTCCAAAATCTGTGGCCGCCATCTTGCAAAACAGATCGGAAGAGCTTGATACGAAAGGAAAAATCACCTCCTGTCCGAATCAAAGATGTGTTGCAATACACTTACTGCACATAGTTAACTGTTTTTGTTTCTTTTTTGCTGAGCAAGGGTCCTATGATAGTGTTGTCATATTCTATTTTGTCAGTCATTTATAGATCAGTTAGGCCTTAAGCTGATTATGCTTGGATAATGGACTTTCTTGTGAACAGTCATTCTGACTGCTGCTACTAAAAAAAACCCAAGAAATGTCGCTAAAGTACATATTATTCGCAGGACAGAGCAAGCGATTTCAACCAAATAAGCCGTGTACAAAAGGACAGGCAGCAGTGGCACTGACAAGTGGAAGAATGGTGGAACTGATTCATGCTGAAATATTAAGGCTGGAAGGTGAGAATTCTTCCAGGCAAACTGAAATGGAAGAAATACGATCTGAGCTTCTGGAGAGAGGGGTGATAAAGCAGTATTGGGAGAGAAAGATGGAAGAAGAAAGAAGTCGTGGTTTAGAAGTGGAAAGAGATTATCTCTCAGCTGTTACTTCCCTGGAACAGGAGAAGATTGCTGAAGAAATTGTTTTAGCTGAGTTTTCAAAGAAGAAGGCAGCTTTGGATTGTCAGAAACAGTTGCTTTCTACTCTAAATAAAGAAGTTGCAGAAATGTCTGAAAAACTTGCTCTTGAAAGGACCCTGTGCATCAATGAGCAGCGTGATGTCCAATACATGCTTGCAAATTTACAGGTGAAATATGAGGAGTTGCTTGATTCAAAATCAATATTAGAAGCTGAGGTTGAAGCCATGCGCATACTCAGGTAATACCATTGAGTCCACCTTCATCTAGTTTTTTTAAATTATTTTTTTATTATTTCATTTTAACTTCTCTGGATCAAAAATTGGTTTTTTAAATTTAGAGGCAAAAATTGTTCAATCCATGAGGTTTGGGATGTCTCCATCTTTTTGATGCCTTGTCATGTCAGCATGAATTTTGAGAAGAAATTATGCACTAAGATGCTATCTTCAGGGAACCCTTCCTCAACTGATCAATTAAGTAAATCTCATAAAGTGTAAATGATGATCAACATAACATATTGAAGAACGTTAAACCCCTTATGGCATTTTTGGTGAGTTCGAGTCAATAGTACAAAAGTACTATTGGAAACAACAAAAAAGTTAGTGTCAGGATTGAATAATCACCATGCTTAACTATTGGAGTTGTGGTTCCAGATGTTGGATTGAGGATGAAGCAAGAAAAAGCCGAGTTCGTGCTAAGATTCTCGAGGAGGCTGGACAAAGGTGGAAATGGGTCGATAAGTCATAAGGTCTAGCTTTATGAAGATTTCCATGGGTAAGTCGTCGGAAGAAGCATTATGGTAGGGCTAAGTCAAAAGCAGTGGACTCTGTGCCTGGCGAAGAATCTTTAGGTCGAGTACTCGTAAAGGTCCATGGATGAACTACCTGGAGAGGAAACCTTGCTTTACATCAGGAGCCGTGCCACTTACAAATTCATGCTTTTTATCTATTGGGATGCTGGTAGTGCTGGAGTTGTTTTTTCTCTTGAAATGAAATTTTCAAAGAAAAAAATTTGTTCAGAAAAACTTCTAAGCATGGTGAAATTTGACATTTTTGTATGCTAACAAGGTTGGCGTACTGTGAGATAGTTTTAACCTGTGTCCTACTTTGATTCTAACTGTTACTATTGAGGCATGTTATACTCAATTAATCAAATCTATTTAGCATGCAATCGTGAAGTCTTTTGGCGTTACTGAAGAAGCTCTCTTGTCCAAAAGACGCTCCAACTTTTGGCAAACAATCCTCGACACCTTGACGCTCGTTCTCTATTTATGCAGCTAGTTCTCTACTCGGTTTGTTTCAAAAGTGATTAAAAGGATGCTTCTTGGTTATTCTAATTTCATCTGTTACAAATCTGGTGACATCTTTATCGCTTATTTTAATGAGAAATTATAATCAGAATCAGACACTCCTTGATTCTCGTCTCATTTGTTGACATGGCAACATGCCATTGGTTCAAACCAGATTTGTTCCATTTTTTCCTTTCTTTTGAGGAGGGGGCGGAGGGGGGGTGGAATGAAAGAACAAACAATCAAGGATAAAAAGTAAATCAAATTTATCTTTTTATTTCCTTAATATATAAAATTATCTTCAAATATTAATTTAATTTAGTTTTTAATAAGTTGTAAAAGGAACAGCTTCTTCATGGTCTCTCCATTTGTTAAGTTTCCCGCCAAATAAATTGCAATCGCTGTGTGTTTTATACCAACTCTTTGGTTTCTCCCATATTTCAAGCCCTTATTAAGTAAAAATTCCCAGTTCCCATTCCAGAGTGGATTGCCAACTGTGGTTGGAAAAGGCTTTCATTTTTCACTTTTCCTCCTTCAGCTACTGAGGTACGCTCGCCGTTCAGTAAATATATGTGTGCATTTTTGAGCTCAATTCTTTGGGTAATTTCCGTATTTCACTTCTCTATAATTTTATTAGGTAAATTTTTTTGTTTTACTTTTCTTGTTCTTACCCAGCATTTAGATGCTATGGTACAAGAACCAAAAATCCTAATATTGTAATTAGTGAAAAAATTGAAAGCAAAATCATCTTTCTGGGTGGGGCTCCGGGGATGCACTGGATTGAGCAGAGCCAGCCAGCTGGGAAGTGGTCCACGCCCAGACTATATCACAGTTGGGACATGTTTCTTTACCAAAAGATTATTTAGTTTTATATTTAATTTTATCTTTTTCGTGAAATAGTAGTAAACCGTTTATAATTGTATCGAGAACTGTAAAAATTTGCCTGGTTTTAGTCCTCTAAAGACAGAACCACTGGTTCTGAGGATAAAACTTTGGACTGTCTTGGAGGGACCTTGAATGCTTGACCCCATATTTGTGAATAGGACATTCTCCTTTTCTCTTTTTGTGTGCAATTTTAGTATATTTTGTTTTCTTGAATTTAAGTAATTGGCTCATACCAAATTCCTTGGCAAAATGACTCACAGCCGGTGGGTGGAGTACGCACTGTCTTAATTTTGCACCGTCCTTTTTCTGTTCACTTAGCGAATGAGTTGCCAATGCTTATGTTTGGCATTCCACAGTTGGGATTAGTGCACCGACCAATCTGTTTGGTCTAATTATGCGCATGTTGAAAGGAAAGGGGCTATTCAAATTTATGACTTCGTGTATATCCTGATATTTTATTTTATTATCACTTACTGTTTTGACCGCCGGCCAAGAATTGAGTAATTTATACACATATTAGCTCGCACTGAAGTTCCTTCCAGTTCTGATGGATTTTACTGGATGGACCTTTCTGGATATTGGAGGCTCAAGAAACTTGGATTCTTCTTCTCTAATATGGACTATAAAAGGTGGTTCGAATTATGTCGCATTGGTTAGATTTTCACCTTACGGGTGGGGGTCTGGATTCAAACCACAGCTATCCCTCCCAATATCCCCCTTGTATCAACGGGAAAAAAGAAAACTATGGAAGTGAAAACTTGTGGAGATAGCCCTTACATTGAGTTGAACCACTTCAAAGGAGCAGCTCTTATTGATTGATGTGTTTCTGTTTTTCATTTATTTTTATATATTATTGCTCACTTAAGGGATGATAAAGCTTAATCCCTGACGGCCAAGAACTTGGGGAATGATCTGAAACTAAAGTTTCAGATTTCAAAAGAAATACATTATTTGTTATTTGTACATGTGCTGTTCTATGTACCATGCTCTACAACTTCGCATCTTTTTGTCACATATGAAGAATCTGGGGAAATGTTTAGCCTAATAAACACAAGAATTTAATGTAGCAGACAATAGATGGGCAAATAGGTCAAATCATATGGTACAATGCATAAAGTTTAAGTTAATCTGCTTTCTTGTGGCTAATATTATCTATATGCTCCAGTCCATTTAAGCAAAGCCAGGAATTTAATGCCAGCTTGACCTTTTCCAATCTACTAGCTACCTTTTCTCTAATTCTTGTGTCAGCCCAAAAATTATAATGCTATTTGGTAGTTGTCCCATGGACTCATTTTCCGATCTCCACGCTTCTTTGACATCACGTGATTTACTAATAATTCTGTATAAACTGTCTTGATTAATCTAAGACTCATAACTATGGGGTTAGGTTTGTTACTAGATTTCACTAGTCTCTTGTTTGTGAAACAAGAGTTTTCGCTATTGGAAGGTTTGAATGGACAAAACACAGCCAAATATCAAGATAACTGAATGGAAGGGATAAATAGAAAGCAAGTGTATCCGGTTAGAGATGGACGTGGTATACAGATAGTACACATTTTCAAGCCTCATTTTCACTCATAAGTCAAAACCGTCATTATCTATTATCTAAACAAATCTTGAGAGAAATGGCAGAAGATTTATCTGAACTTAGTTTCTTTCTTAAATTACTGTTACTAGAGTCTTCATCATTCTACATATTTGTATCTTTTACTGTCCATTTCTCTGAACAAATAAGTTGGCAAGTTAGACCCACCCATCTTAGGAATTTCAATCCTCTTGGAAAAAGACTGTCCACAAGAAATTGGTGGCTCCTGTAGCCCTGACACGATAGATGTTTTGGAATTGTATTTATTGGGAACTATGTCATAGAAACAAGTTTTTTTGTGAATGGTCTATATACCCGATAAGAAGATAATGCTAGTGACGTTGAGATGCTTATACTCTGATTGAATTGAATAATAGAATGTTCATTAATTAAGCATTGAAGAGCTTCCTCACTTCATATTTCTGCAGGGACTAAACGCTAAGTGCTTCTTGGAAGGTCTATAAGAAATTAAGGATTCTGGTCCTTTGCAATTAATTGGACTCATGGCCTGAAATATGAGCTATGGGCTTGATGAGAAATGGGTGGAGAGCTGTTCGAGACACCGTTGGTCTTTGTAGATGATCGGAAATTTCAATATTTTCCATCAAAAATACCTACATGATAGTCAGGTTAGGCTTCTTGGTTGCTGCCTCTGTTGCAGCTCTTGCAGTTCAGCAGGTTAATGTCAGGAACTCGAGGTCATCAGCCTCTTTAAAAACTTCAGGTACATTCTGAATTGCATACATATCATGATAAGAAAAAATTTGCTTCCAATCATGAAATGTACCCTATGATTGTGGTACAATGTTCATAAATTGATATTCCACTTATATAGGATAAATGTTTCCTGCTGTGTACAACTAGAAAAGTGTAAACTTTGCATTTAATGTATGTCTCTAGTGTGTAATTGAAAATTAATTAAAGTTTGGACTTTTTTCAACTGGTTTTTAGTTATTAGTGCTCTGTTAATTTGCAATTCAGACAAGAAGGAAGCATCTCGGGATGAACGGGAAACTGAAGAACAGCTTGGACATTCCGATGAAGACCACAAAGAAGTGGTTGTAAGTATTCAGAGACACCCTAGGATAGTTCATTCATATTTCCCTTAAATTTTCATTTTGTGTTTGTATAATTTGATTGTTCTTTTGTTTGTTTATGTTCTTGACCTTCTCCTCAAAGAAGTTATTGTAATTATTCAGAGACACCCTAGGATAATTCGTTCACATTTCCTTTAAATTTTCATTTTGTGTTTGTATAATTTGATTTTCTGTTGGTTTATGTCCTTGACCTTATTGTTTCGTATCTTTTAACATACTATAAATGAATTCATCTTCTGACATTCCACGATATATTTCACTAATTTCAGGCCGAGGAAGAGGAGAAAGAAGAAGTTAAATTAATTAGTGGAATAATAAATCCTGCTCTAAACAATACATTTGACATTGAAGATGAGCTTTATCCCGAGTTTGAAAGTCTTTTATCTGGAGAAATTGACTTCCCACTGCCTGCGGACAAGTATGATACTGATGCCAATTCTAGAGCAGAGAAAACTAAAGTGTATGAAAGTGAGATGGCTAATAATGCAAGTGAGCTGGAACGACTGCGAAACCTAGTCAAAGAGTTAGGAGAAAGAGAGGTGAAGCTTGAAGAGGAATTGCTTGAATACTATGGCTTGAAGGAGCAAGAATCAAATGTCGCTGAATTACAAAAGCAGCTCAAAATTAAGACAGTAGAGATTGAGATGCTGAACATTACCATAAATTCTTTGCAAGCTGAGAAGAAAAAGCTTCAAGAGGAGTTCTCTTTGGGAGCTGCTTCTAGGAAAGAGCTTCCGATCTCGAGAAACAAAATAAAGGAATTGCAGAGGCAAATTCAACTCGAGTCTAACCAGACGTGTGCTCTTCCGATCTCTTATTGCTTAAGCAACAAGTTAGTGGACTTCAAGCCAAGGAAAAGGAAGCCGTCATGAAAGATGCCGAAGTGGAGAAGAAGTTTAAAGCTGTGAAGGAATTGGAAGTTGAGGTCATGGAACTTAAAAGGAAGAACAGAGAAGATCGGAAGAGCGTCGTGTTAATAGTAAAACTAGATACTGCTGAAGCCAGAGCAAATGCCCTTTCCAACATGACAGAGGTATAAGCTCAGGAAGCCTTCCCTTTTTATGCTGTGCTCTTTGCATGTTTTCCTGATTTCTGTGGTTATGTGTTTCTATGAATTCATTGTTAATTATAAAAAAAGTACAAATTTGGACCTTTACATATGATACTTCTATCAATGTATTTTTAAAAATCTAGATTAGAGTTGCTGTGCTTTACCTCCTAACTACTAACCAGATTGGTACGTACATTAGTCCTGAGAGCATTTCCTGACACGCGTCAACATTTTTGTTACTGCAGAGTGAAATGGTCGCCAAAGTGAGGGAAGAGGTTAATAACTTACGACATGCCAACGAGGACCTCGTTAAACAAGTGGAAGGACTTCAAATGAACAGATTTACAGAAGTTGAAGAGCTAGTTTATCTTCGGTGGGTTAATGCATGCTTGAGATATGAGCTTCGGAACAACCAAACGCCTTCTGGAAAAATATCGGCTCGCGATCTAAATAAAAGTTTGAGCCCAAGATCCCAAGAGAAGGCAAAACAACTGATGTTAGAGTATGCAGGATCAGAACGTGGACAAGGGGACACGGATATTGAAAGCAATTTCTCCCATCCATCCTCTCCTGGAAGTGAGGATTTTGATAATATATCTATAGATAGTTCCACGAGCAGATTCAGTAGCCTGAGTAAGAAGCCTAGTTTAATCCAAAAGCTGAAGAAATGGGGAAAGAGCAAAGATGATTCAAGTGCAATTTCTTCCCCAGCAAGATCTCTTGGGGGAGGATCGCCCAGCAGGAGTAGCGTTAGTTATAGACCAAGAGGTCCTCTTGAAGCCCTGATGCTAAGAAATGCAGGTGATAGCATTGCTATCACCAGTGTTGGGACAGCCGAACAGGACGACCTTAATTCTGTTGCGTCCTCTTTCCATTTAATGTCCAAATCAGTTGAAGGAGTTCTAGAAGAGAAGTATCCTGCATTTAAAGATAGGCATAAGCTGGCTCTAGAAAGAGAGAAGCATATCAAGGAAAAAGCTCAACAAGCAAGAGCAGCAAAGTTTGGAGACCTCTCTAAAGATAAACCAGTAACATTGCCTCCAAAACTCGCTCTAATAAAAGAGAAGCCAATTGCCTCTGGCGACACAAGTGAGCAGTCGAACGTCAACAGAGTTGATCACGCAACAGTGAGCAAAATTAAATTTGCGGATATTGAGAAGAGACCTCCTCGGGTCCCTCGACCGCCTCCTACACCATCAGGAGGTGCTTCTGCAAATGCAAATGCTTCAAGTGGAGCATCAGGTGCCCCACCTCCACCACCTCCTCCACCAGGTGCCCCACCACCACCACCTCCCCCACCTGGTGGTGGACCTCCAGCCCCACCACCTCCTCCAGGAAGTCTCTCAAGAGGGGCTGGAAGTGGAGACAAAGTCCACCGAGCTCCTGAACTAGTTGAGTTCTACCAGTCTTTGATGAAACGTGAGGCAAAGAAGGATACTCCAGCTTTGATTTCTTCAACTTCAAACACCTTAGAAGCGAGGAGTAACATGATTGGGGAGATAGAGAACAGATCATCATTCCTCCTAGCTGTAAGTTTGATTTCAATTGTGCAGTTTGTATGTGCTAGTGACTTGTTAGAATGAAAGAAAAAATTGGAATCTTGTGCCAGGTTAAAGCTGATGTGGAGACTCAAGGTGATTTTGTTCAGTCGTTGGCAACTGAAGTGCGAGCTGCTTCCTTTACCAACATTGAAGATCTTTTAGCGTTTGTTAACTGGCTTGATGAGGAACTCTCTTTCTTGGTATGTCTTTAAATATGTTCAAATCAGTAAGCCATCAATTAGCGTAGTCATATTTCACACAAGGCTTGCATGTTAACCATATATTTTCTTCTTTTTCTTTTGTTTTTCTTTAACTTCACCATAGTCTGTTAAGCAATTTCCTTAATTATCTTCAACTGCTTCACAAGGTTGACGAACGAGCCGTCCTCAAACACTTTGACTGGCCAGAAAGTAAAGCAGATGCATTAAGAGAGGCAGCGTTTGAATACCAGGACCTGATGAAATTGGAGAAGCAAGTGACCTCATTTGTGGATGATCCAAATCTTCCTTGTGAAACTGCTTTGAAGAAAATGTATAAGTTGCTTGAAAAGTAAGCATCTCTTTGTCTTGGCAAGGGTATATCAATAGAAGAAAGTGCTCTTTCAGTACTTGGCAGTCATTCGAATTTTACTTTTTGTGACCTTAAGCAATAAACAAAATACGAAATTTTACAATTCCCCAGGGTGGAGAACAGTGTCTATGCACTATTGCGCACACGCGACATGGCTATTTCACGGTACAGGGAATTTGGAATCCCCGTTGACTGGTTGCTCGACTCTGGAGTAGTTGGCAAGGTAAGGTTTCAAGTTAAAAACGAATCAATGTTTTCCTATGTCATATTAACTCTGCTGATATCTAATATATCATGCAAAAACTTGGTCATTTACTTTGTAACATCTCCTGCTTTTAGCTGCATCAATATTTGTCTTAAGCACAACTTGGCCATCTATTTGCAGATCAAGCTTTCCTCAGTACAATTGGCACGAAAATACATGAAACGTGTGGCATCAGAGCTTGATTCCATGAGTGAAACGGAAAAGGAACCTAACAGAGAGTTTTTGATTCTTCAAGGTGTCCGATATGCGTTCCGTGTTCATCAGGTGCGCCCTTTTACCCTTACATAGTAATAAACGAGCAATTCTACAGGGACATGAAAAAATGACATTATGAAGTGACATTCTCACATGGCACAAATTCATTGGGTGATGATTACATGGTAGCTTTTTCATCATCCAATGAATTTGTGCAATGTGAGAATGTCACTTAATAATATCTCATTTTCATGTCCCCTTAGAATTTTTGGTAATAAACTGAATGAATCCAAGAATAATAATGTTATTTATCACCACCAATGATTATCACCGTCCTATATGTGAAAACAATGACATTAAATTACAAGTCAAATGCAGTGAATTAATCATTTAATGTCATGTTAGATTGCTGAGGGTCATTGGTGGTGATGAATATAGCATTACTCATTGGGGAATTTTAGGTCATACTATCCCCATTTTTATCGAGAATATGGTTAGTAATAAAGATTTCTTGTTTCAGTTTGCGGGAGGATTTGATGCAGAAAGTATGAAGGCTTTTGAAGAGCTTAGAAGCCGAGCTCACACAAAAACAGGAGAAGAAAATAAACTGGACGAATGAGGGATCTCTTTCCTCTTCATTTTTGTTTATGGCTCTTTCTAGTTTCTACTTGTACATTTTTATCATCATTATTATTTGCGTTAAAAGGAGTAGAAACAAGTCAAAGATCATCTGAGGGAACACACAATGCATACTTTTACCAGACAAGGGAAAATGCGAGTAGTTTTTAAAAACTTTCTGCCACTTCTTTGAGTTGTCTTCCTGTCCCATGTGGGCCCATCTATACACTCACACAGGACAGGAGGTACCTTCTGAAAGTATCATATTGTAATGTATGTACATTCAGGGCTAAATATTGATCCGCCTCTACATTTGGATTTTAGCGAGTACCGTAAGGAGACTCAGCCCGAGGTGTGAGTGTGAGAATGAATCAATTAGCAGCATAGATGGTCGACACGAGACTACGAGAATTCTTCTTCTTCCTTTTTTTTTTTTCCGTGATACTTTCACAAGAGGGAGGGGAATAAAGTATGAAACAGAGAACCTCCGTGTTCTTTTGTATCTTGTTTGATTAATATAAGTCACATATATATAGCATGTGAAAGGGTAATATATAATGCAGAGATTGATTTCTCTCTGCAGGGGAGAAAGAATGTGTAGTGTTTGTCTCTATCGCACTGTGATTACTAGACTCCCGTCTGTAAACTTAGCACCTCCAAGCTTCCCCTGGATTTGAGAAGGCAATTGAATGACACGTCTTTGGTCGCCTGCTTCAACTAGCAACTCTGATCCACCTCTAAACTGCAAGTTTCAGAAATGACAACATATTAATCAGTTCGTATATGGGGATTCAGTAAACACATATGGCTCTTTAGCAAGTTAAGTTCAAGGATGCTTTATGCTTCATTTATTCATCCACGCGTTTTTTTGTGTCCTTATGGATCAGGAGACAACTTTCAGTCTTTTATCTTCGTTGGTAAAGACAGGAAGTAAAAGATCTACCCACTTGGTAAAGCTTGATCTCTGACTTGTCGAAACCTGGCATGAACAGCGTGACAGATTTATTAGAAGGATCAAATTTCACTGAAGATAGGAAGGCGCTGCTGGATGATACTGATAGAAGATCCCTTGCATCTTTACTGTGAATGCTCTCCAAGACCTCGTTCCAGTTTAGGTTTGTATCCACTTTGATATGTGGAATAAGAGCACAAGGCAACGGTGAAAATTTTTTTCCAGTTTCAGCTAATGCCTCTGGGAAACTTGGAGATGCAATGCCTAAGGCACCGGAAATTTGTGAGCCAGCTTGAATTGTGCATCCCCAGTAACGCCATGCGGTAGCTAAAGATAAATGGTTGCTTGGATCCATCACAATGTAGCAGCCAAATCTCTCTGGTTCTGCAAAGATGGAAGATCCTTTCTGTAGCACAAAAGAAACAGGAACTTTTAGCATAAAAATACACTGAATAATCAAAACTACATACAACATTTACCTCTATTGTTTGTTCTAGATAATCCCATATTTCTGAACTCATTCTCCCATTAAGATTGGTACTTCTGCCTCTTAGACTCAAGGATTCATCTATGAGTCTCAAGATAGATGGACCAACTACCCTCCCTAGATCAGTCTTTTCAGCCAGAGCCCTCAAATATTTCAAGTACAACCTGTTTAAGTATCAACAAAAAATGAATATGAGCACACGAGGTGAAAGAGGAGAGGAATTCAGCTGAAAATGAAAAGTCACTAACTTTGCTTTACTAGTTCCTCCAATCATACGAATTGTATCTTCAGTGCTTATACCATCATATACAACTATGTCAAACTTCTCTCTCTCTCTTCATTCCTCTTAGCTGCACTAACCAAAAATCCTACAAGTCTCTCAAGTTCCAAAACTGAAAATATTGAGTCCATGCCAGGAAGTACACCAAGCTCTTCCCCCACCACCTACTACATTCGTAAGAGATACGCATGAGACACTACAAAGACATTTCCAATTTAAGAAATCAAATCAATAGGCACATATAGGATTTGAAAACATTGTCACATACCCACCCCTTCGAGAACACCTTGGGTAAGGTTCAGCTGAGCATCAGCTTGCTTCAGCCGCTTAAGAGGTTCTAGGAACATCTGTTGAGAGTAAACATGTTCATCACAAGTCAAGCTCAGCTCAACAGGTCATCTCAAGCAGACGTGCATAAAATGAAAGGAGGAAGAGGTGAGCGCACTCTTGTGGTCTCCAATCTAATGGCCGAGAGGTGGTGGTTGCATTTGACAACAGATGGTCCAATCTTGCAGTTAAGAAGATATTCAGCTGTAGGATCTTGAGAATTGATCACCAAACATGTCTTGAGCCCCACCATGGCATAATGCTGGGCACCAAATACATAATAAGAGTATAAACGTACTCATTAAAGCTTGAAATATGTAATCAAGCACCAGTCTCGTTTCTAGTACAGGAGAAAAAAATAACAATATGAAGTCAAAGCCCACAGAGTATATCCCCCTATCCTCCTCGACACCAAAGAAAGGAAAAGGAAAAATAAAAGAATAATCATGTTCATTGTCTGAGCAGTAACATTAGTGCAATACAATTACACTATGAACATTATAATAACTTGCATCCTGTCATTTTTTCTCCTTTTTCTTTGAAAGAGACCACGCTTTGATTTCCCCACTAGTTTCCACTAATGTTCCATTTCACTGGTTTCCTTAAGCAATTCATATTAATTCCAAAGCATCTTCATTATTATTATTATCTTTTCATAATTGAGCATCGGGAGTACCGGTCTTCTAAATGAAGGATAAAGCAACTTGAACACAGTTTCAAAAGTAATTCCGGTGAATTATAATCTCTTCAACCACATAAAACTTAGTGGTTCATCCAGTACAAAATGATGAAAGAAATTAATCAGAATCACTCTTAAGACAGCCACATAAACATACATTCTAATTATATGTTAAATTCGTCCTAGATATTGTTTAAAGTTCCGTGACAAATCAGGTTAAGCCCTAAGAAAACAACCAAAAATTCGTTTAACCAATTACATTGCAAACCTAAGTAATTAAACTTCAATAAAACATAGTGCTAGTGTACTGTATGCATACCTGAGCTGCAAAAATAGCAGCAGTGGTTTTTCCAGAGCCACCTTTACCCAAGAAAGTAACCAACTTTGTGTGTTTACTTTCGCTTCCATTTTTAGCTGCATTTGCGGTTACCAATGCCAAATTCGACGATCCAATTCTCTTTATAGCTCTTCTTCTTCTTCTTTGAGTAGATTTGGTGAGAAGAAGGTAGTGGAAATCTGGGTCCTTCGGTGTAGAAAATGGCTGTACGAGTAGAGATGAACTGCAAAAAGCCATTGATTTACAGTGCAGAATCCGGGTTTCAATGGCTGTTTTCGTTCAACTTTGGAGATAGCAAGGAGGCTCGAAGAAATTGAAGGTGGAAGTTGTGGTTGTGGGATTGGGCAAATTTTAGGCAGAATTTCCCGGAGAGGTACGTTCTGCACAGGCAATTTTGGAGTATTTCCCGAATTGACCCTTCAATTTAGGATTTCTAGTAATTAGCTCCCTCTAATTTTGTAAATTAGAATGCCCCATATGATGATGGTTCTTTATAGCACACCAATTTTAAAGAAAATGAGTGCAATAGAAGTGAAGCTCGTCAAGAAGAGGTGAGGAGTGCAATGCTCGTGAAAGAAGAAAATGTGGGTGGTTGGAAAATCTCAAAAGTGGAGCGTGTGGACTCATTGGAATATTTGCGCTCTAATACAATGTCAAGGCTTGAGATATCACCCTAAAAGGTTAACCGATTAGTTCAAAATATTTATTTATTCTAAATTTGATAAAAATACTTTAAATTAAAAAAAGTACCTGTACAACACTGTGCGTAGTGTGTCACGATAATCAATAGAGGCGCTCGACACTTTAGGCAAGAAGGATTTTCTCTCAAGTTAAAATGTAAATAGTTAAAGTTCATGTATTTATGGTGTCCATTGGATGCAGTGACATGTCTTTATTGGACACATTCAGGGCCCATCCACCAGTGAGTTTAATAGGAATTGTCATACAGTCCATAATGAACATCATAGAAGGACTAAGTTAAGGCTAGTAGAATTCTCGAATAATGAACATTGTGTAATCGATTCTTTCGGCGCAGAAATTTTCATACATTGAGTCAAAATGCATAACAATAGTATGTTGATTATAAAATTGTAGGTGAATGATTAAAAAAAAAAGAAGAAGAAGAAAAAAAAAAGTGGAAAATTATTAGCATTATGCGTCGACCAGTATACACATTTAATGGTTAGGTTTATTTGATAATTGAGTTGACTATGACCATTTCAATGGCCTGAAAATATTAGTGCAAACCCACAAAACACAAAGTTGACTTGTGTTCTCACTCTTTTTATTCAATAAATTAATATTCAATAATAAATTAATAACTTGGACTAAATAATAAAATTTTCAGTCCCGACTCTCGTAAGTGTACTCTATTAATTTTCAATAAATGGATTAATAACTGCTCTGAAATAATAAATTTCTCTAATTCCAAAATTATTAATTTATCAAGATTTTACAGTATATTTATTCGTTATTTTAAAAATTTCTATCAACCCAAATGGGAAAAGTTTTTAGTGTGCTACAATTCGATATTTTTGTCAAATGAAAACAAGAAAAAAGGGATTTAGCAATTCTACTTATGTCAAAACAATGCAAAAAGAATTTGATAATTATGTTGAATGGACGAACTTCCAAACAATGCAATTTACGTCCAGATTTGAAACAAACTACTAATGTAACATAGTCGAGCTTCCCATACTTAACAAGAAGACGCTAATTCCGTTACCCTGTTTTTGGCAGGAACAAATCGTGAAACTAGTAATAATATACAGCTCCAACTCTCTAACTCCAAATTTTGCATCTCTTCTCTGCTACATAGTAATGCACCCTCTCACATCTCAAAAGCATAGGAGGCATCCCAAATCCCAATATCACCTAATATAATATATATATATATATGTTGTCTATTAAATGAAATTTAACAAAAATACACAGAAAACAAAGATAAGACTAAAATTTACATCTAAAGAAATAGAAATATTCATTATAACGAAAATGTTCTGTTCATCAGGATATTGACCTTACATTATTCTCCAAAGGGGAGGTAAATTTTCTCAAAGGGCTCATGGGGTAGGCTCTTGGAGACCTAGGAAGCTCGGAAATCCTGTTACCGGAGTAATCGTAGTAAATTACACCGGAAAACTTTGGCGGCTGGCACTTCTCGCCCATCAGAATCGCCTTCTGCCACAACCCACCCTCTCCGAATCCTTCCTTCTTGTTGTTGGCGTCAAACTTATCCCCGGTCGAGTTTCTCGGTATGGCCTTGTTACTTATGGCCGTGATGAGCTGCTTGGGCGTCGGCAAGGGCGATTTTGGCACAATTTTGGGGTCGTCTCGTTGGTGTTTTCTCGAAGCATGTTTTGCACATAGTGCTACAAGAAGCGATACCGATACAAATAAGCCTATTGCTAGTGGCATGGAACAAAAATTCTCAGCTCCATGTACTGGCATGGGACGGACCATCTTCTGATGGTAATATTTGAGAATTCTTGTTCTAATGGAAATGGTATGGAGGAGTCGAGGTAGAAGAAGAATTTGAATCCTGCTAGACTACATAATTTTAAGAGAGAGTCATTTTATAAATGGGATTTGGTCTTCTTTTGGCATAAATTTTTGGTAGCAGTTGGAAGGTGGGGAGGGGACGATTGAAATCTTGTTTTTAGTTATTAGATTAGATTTAATTTAATTTAATGAGTAAACAAATGACATTGACAAATTAGTGATGATCCAAATTTGTGAGACACAATTGTAGACCAATTCCAATTCCTAGGTTGGATTATTAGAGATTAATCCAAGAATAAAATTATCATCATATAAATTAGGAAAATATATTTATATAACAAATAATTTGTATTTATATCAACAATACCACATTTAGTTATGATGTTAAGATACATGTTTTTTACTTGATATATTACCTAGGCCTTCGATATTTTTTCCCCTTTCTCCATCCTGCTTAACTTCAATATTTCTTTTAAAAGAAATATACTATTTGCGAATTTTTTTTTAGCACTTCTTGGAGGTGCTTTCCGACCCATGTGACTGCATAGATGCACACAAAATTCATATGCTACGCATCCATATACCCACATGGAATTGGAGGTGCCATAATAGTATATCCCAGAAGTGTCATAAAACTACTAATATTATTTATATCTCTTTTTTCCCCTTTCTTTTTTGAAGCATTCTTAAAGAATAATAGGTAAATATGTCATTTTTATGTCTTCATAATAGAACATTTAGATGAGAACCATCATCAATCTTATGATGCGTTTATTTAAGAAAACAAACACTGATAACATAAAATTAATTCAAAATTTTCTAGCACTCATCGTCCCACATGGATGGGTGAATATATGCACACCACGTGGAATTTCACCAAAAAAATTACTACAAAAGTGATTATTAAAAACCTTAAATATAATAAAAATATAGTGCATGTATTCAAACTGTAAGGTCAATAGCCGCGCTAAAACTTGGATGCAAAAAAAATAATTAAAAAAATAGCCAACTAAAATTTACATATATAAAGTTGAATGCAAAAGTATCATCATATTATTATGTCAATGATCCTATTACCTTTATTCAATCAGTTCCCAATGGCAAAAAAAAAAAAAAAGAATTCTTTATGGGTGGTTATATCTACAAATCTATTTTTTCTAATTACACCACATTATATATACACCACCATTGAAATAGAAATTTGATAAATAAAGCACTATTATTGTGGTGCATTCGATACAGTAGTTATTTAATGGTCTAAAAATTTGTGATTGTGCATGTAAATATATAGTTTTTAGGGCTTTGTAATTAAAGTTTTTTCCCCCTCTTTTCTTCCTTTTTTTTTTTTGTGGTGTATTCGATATTGAAGTTATTTAATTGTTTAAAAATATGTGATTGTGCATGTAGATATATAGTATTTAGGGCTTTGTAATTAAGGTTCTTTCATTTTTTTTTAAATTACCTTGTGGTGTATATAAATGAATAAAGATTTCCATTTGTGGTGAATGAAAAAAATACAGGTTTGATTTTTGTGGTGTATGTAAAAACATAATTACGAAGTGGCTATATAAGTCTTTTACTTGTAACTCTTTTTTGTAGATAAGAAAAGAGTAGTACTATTTATTTAGATCGGAAACTAGTTGATATTTTTACATTAGAGGATGAGTAGATAATTATAAATATATGGAGACGTACACTCATTCATTATTCAATGAGAAAATATTGATTAGACTGAAAACTAGATAAATAGCATTATTCATAAAAAAAAAGTATTTTAAGTTAGTAAAATTTGTGGTGTAAATATAACCGATTCTGTATTAGTATTCATGATATTGATTGGCGATCGCGTATAACATAACTTTTTCTTTTCCCTTTTTTTGGGGAAGGGTGTAAACATTTTAAGAGAGACTCTGTCAATGCTTAAAGGTAGGGTGGTCGACTCAACTTGGAGAGCAAAGGGGCATGCCATTGGTGTCTACAAATATGTCATCCTAAACTGCTAGCTTTGACTTTTTTTGCCCTTTAATTTTAGCTTTGAGAGTTGACTAATTATTTTTTGCAATTTGTTGATCGTGCCTTTCATGACTTCTTCCTAAAAGCAGCTTATTTTGGGTTAAATAAATTAATTAAATTAATAGGCTTGTTATATGTGGTGTCTTATATTCTTAATCTTTGTATTTGATATAGTTCTTAAACTAAATGATTGCTAGAAAAGCAGGGAGACGGGTAAAATAAAAAGGGTTAATTACACTTAACGTTCCAAACCTTTTAAGTTTTTATCGATTACGTCTACAACTTTTAATTTTCCTTCTGAGCGTCACCAACCTTTCAAAAGCGTTATATTTAATGTCCCTAGGGCGGAAATCGTCAATTTTTCCGTTAAGTCTAGGGGTATTATGATAAAATATAAAAAATAAATGTTTTAACGTTAAAAAAATAGTTATTTGGGGGGGGGGGGGAGGCACCTCCCTTTTTGCCTACCGGAAGTAGCCTCGTGGAGGGAGGAGACTCTCCCTTTTGACTGCCAAAAACGACAGCACAGGGGGAGTGTGCTGCTAGAAAGACAACACTTTTAGTTGTCATTTCCGGCAGCCATTGATTTGGCAACCAAAAAAGAGGGAATCTCCCTCCTGTGCTGTTAGAAATGGCAGTACTTTGAGCTGCCATTTCCGACAGCCATTGACCGCAGCAAAAAAGGGAGGAGGGGAATCACCCCTTTGCTGCCAGAAACGGTTGTTGGAAATGCTACCATTTCATTGCTATTTCGTGCAGCATGGGGGAGGGGAAGGGGTAATCTCTCCCTCCAAATGTAGCCCCCTGCCATTTCTAGCAGCTAAAATGGGGTCTCCCTTACCTTTTTTTTTAAACATTAAAATATTTGTTTTTTTGAATTTTACCATAATACCCCACACTTAAAGGAAAAATTGACTTTTTTTGTCTTAGGGACCTTAATTGTAACGCTTTTGAAAGGTTGAGTACGCTCAGAAGGAAAATTAAAGGTTGGGACGTAATCGATAAAAACTTAAAAGGTTGAGGACGTTAGGTGTAATTAACCCAAATAAAAAAATAGTACTATTTATCTACTTGTCATTTTCTTATTAGACGTTTGATAAATGAATAGTCTCATGTATTTATGCATATTTACTTATCTCCCGATATAAAGATAACAACTAGATTAAGACCTATCACTAATCTAAATAAACATCATTACTCGGGAAAAGGCCGCACAATATGTTATAATTTCATTTATTTTCAAGAATGTCACCTATTTTCCTTCTCTCTTTGTCTGGGTGTTGACCGCCTTATTTATTTATTTATTTATTTATTAGCTACAAAACCAAGAACTGAACTAGAAATTGTAAAATTTCAATGATGATTTGGATTAAAGTTGAACAGAGTAATAAAATGATACAATTTTATAGTTAGAAAAAGACTGTAACACATATCAGGACATGTGTCAAGATTGAATGATGGTAGTATTACTGTAATTTATTTACTCAATCTTCAAATTTATATATATATATATATATATAAAACGTAAGAAATGTTGCGAATATTTTTTAAGGTGGTCTATACTAACTTCTCATTTTAATATCGATCAATGACTTTGTAGTTCTCAGTCTACGATATGTTCTTTGAAGATCTGTCTCCTTTTCAATGTGATCTCATTTTAATTTTTCTTTGTCCCTTAGCCGATTATCTCCCGTATCTTAGTTAGCTGATCTTGACGAACATCTTTCTTTACTACATTATTATTGTTGAATAGGTAAGATTGTAAGTAATAATAATTTAAGTACATGATTTAGTGATAATAAAGACTTATCACTAATAGAACGTAATTGGTAGTTAGATTGACTTCCATTCTTTTAATTTGAATTCATCTTGATTGGAAAAGTGATGTACGACCATATCACAGTGCTAACAAGCTAGATTACGCTCTTCTTTAAAGCAAAAGCACTTTATGTTCACCTTATAGTACCCTTCTTTTAGAGTATTATTACAAGGAAGTGTCGAAAAAGTGAATTGAACCCTTAATTAAGGGTGTAAAAACACATTAAGATTTTATTAGACTACATGGGTCTCGGCACTTGGAAACTGTGTTTAAAAAGTGTAAAACGTGAAAAATTATTAGAGTTACGAATTGAACTTTGACGTGACAATGTATGATGAAGTGTAATTTAGCATGTGATAATACGTGAGGTGTTGATTAAGCGTACTCTTTAAAATGCAATTTAAACGACAATAGTTGAATTGAGTTAATTGCGAAATTAGCCCATGTCCTTAACTAACTATAGCTTGTTGAAAATAGTCTTAAATTAATGCATTGGGTGTCTATCTTAACCCGATATATACCTATAACACGGTACTCCTATTATATATTCTATATTCTTTTTGGAAAATTTCATAAATGGTTCCAAACCTTTACACTTCTTAGCAACTTCCTCCCCATTCATCAATTTGCACATAAGGTCCCGTTCTTTTTTTCCACTTCATAAGTCTCTAGTCTTTTATAAGTTATCACATAAGGTCTCTATTGACAGTTTCTATTCAACATCATTAAATCCTTTAAGAGAGAGAGAGAGAGAGAGAGATAGAGAGAGGAAAAACCTTATACAACCTTACTGTTTAAATAAAAACAAAAATGATTAACAAGTAACAAATAATAAAAAAAATTAGAAATAATTTCTTTCACAAGCCTATTTGGGAATGCTAGAAATGGAAGCAAAATGGTCATGGAGAAGCCCTCCATTTTAGTTGCCAGAAATTGCCTCAGGATAAGAGTGGAAATGAGGTTGTGAATGCAAGGCTTTGAGCAAGAAATAATTTACTTTTATTTTTATTATTATGTTTTACTATTTTAATCCTTTTTATCTTTTTTTTTTATAGTAAGGTATATAACGATCATTTTTATAAGATTTAATGATGTTACTAAATGGAAACCATTCATAGGGATCTTGATTGTGAATTTATAAAAGACTAGGGACTCACAACACTGAAAAAAGATGGGACCTTATGTGCAACTTTATAAAAAGCTGGGGGACCTTGGAGTCGAAAAAGAATAGGGACCTATTTACTATGAAGTGCAAAGATTGGGGAATATTTATAAAATTTGCCCATATATATATATATATTCCCTCAATCCCCAAAAATAGGCCTATATCAACTATTCTCGTGGATTAAGAAATATGAGTTAATGTGGATGAAAATACAAAATTTACACTTAATTCCCTAATATACCCTTACTAAAGACTAATTTAATTTAATGCACTATAACTTTATTAATAGTTGGATTAAAGGTTTATTTGGAAAAGAAATTAATTGTTCAACATCGTTTATATAAGTGGACTATAATGTGTACAAATAAGAATAGAAATTAGGCATATTTTATGAGACGAAGGGAGTATCTATATATATGTATATATGTTTGCACGTCTTTCACAAGTCCAACTCTGTCATACATTTTTGGTTACTGTCCCCAATCTCTGTACTTTGCATCATTTGATTTTCTAACCTTCCTTTTTCAATGTTTTGGGTCATTGATCTTTCTTAAATATGCACATTAAAGTCCCTAATGACAGAATTCATGAAGAGTTTGGTTAAATCATTTTAAATTACCTTTATACCCTTGTATTTTAAACTAAAAAACAATTTAAAGATTAAGAAAATAATATAAAAATACATGTGAATGGTTTTCTTAACCACGTTATTTTTTTCCCCTTATGTTCCTTCAAAAAAAGAAAAAGAAAAAAACCACGTTATTTTTTGAGCATAATTTTTTTTTCCCAGTTATTCTGAATTTTGAAGTCGTCGCCTTCTTCCCTGCAAGCCCAATTAAAATTAGGGCAAAAATCCCCAAACCCAATTCGAGTCACAGCACCGGTCCAGACAAAAAGATCTCTAACCAGCAAAGCAAAGTTTTCACTCTCCTTCTCTTCCCTGTGGCCGGACTCCGGAGTTCGTTCACTGGCAGGCGGCGCCTCGGCGGCACTCGAGCCTCGACAGTCCTCCTCGGCCGGTCGGTAAGCATTCTTGATTATTCATCTTTTAACACCTTTTGTTTCAATTTGGAATTAGTTTTAGTCTTTTAGACTTGTGCAAGCGAAATTTTTACTGAAATTAAAGGAAGAAACTGAAATTTGGAATCAAAGGTAGTGAAATTAAAGGAATTAAAGGAAGAAACTGATTTGGAATTTGTTGTAGTCTTTTAGACTTGTGCAAGTGAAATTTTTCCTGAAATTAAAGGAAGAAACTGAAATTTGACTGTATGAAACAAAAAAGGTGTTATAACAGATAAGTCAGTAAGCTGTTGATCTGTTGATAAGTCAGTGTTAATCTAATTCCAAAATGGACTTGATAAACTATTCTTGCTTGGTGATTACACCATTTCTTGTGCTCACTTTTATAATAATCCTATTAGTTGAAAAATTTTCTCTTAATTATTGGATTGTTAATGTTGCAATTCATTCGCAAGTTACTGGCTTTTGCAAATGATCAATGATTTTTCTTCATATTCTGTGGAATTTTATGGGTTGTATTCAGTTGAAACATATATATTGAGCAATAAAAAATTTTAATAGCTTGAAATTTTTGTGACACCATATTGATTGTGACACGCCCCACTCCTAGTACCTCTAATGTACTTGAAATGTAACGTGTGCCGATAATAAATTTCAACTAGAAGCTAGAATCTATCGTCAAGGCTCGTGAACGTGTTAATTATTCTAGAAAAAATTTTGGCAATATCTCCCCTAATTTAATAACGAAACCATCGTGTATAAATGCCGAAGTTCAAACCTGTTAACACCTCACAATAAAAGAATCATCATTATTACGAGTTACAATATTGCATATATAAAGAAATATTTTAAACCGAGTATAATTCACATGAGATACCCAATGTATACTAGTAAGCTTAACCGTGCCAAAGTCTATAAATCATAGGAATAACAAACCCTATAACATATTCATTTCGATAATACGTTAGGTGATGGCTTGGATTCTTGAAATAGCACGCTCGACCATAACGAGTTGCAACTTCAACTGCTGCTACCTGGTAAGAAAATCATTTAGAAAACATGTGAGCTAACATGCGTGGAAAGCTTAGGAGAATATTATACCCTTAAAATCAACATGCCAGTAGAGGGGGGGGGGAATCAAAATCACCGTATACTTCTAAACAATCATACACAATTCAAAATCTCATGATCAAGAACAAACAGAATATTTCTTCCAAGAATTTCATATAATTCATCAACTACGGCACACACTATAGTTATTAAACAAATCCTCTAACACCACACCAATAAGTACCCCACACTAGCTCATACCTGTAATCATGGATCCACAATATAGATCTAGCCATACGCGTGTAGGTATATCCTGGGCCATAGGTACCATATGACCCCTTGGCCCAATGACGGCAGCATAATCCTGGGTTATTAACCCCTTCACCCGAAGGCGGCATAATCCTTCGCCCATAGGCGGTATAAATTATAGGGTACTAATTGGGGAGATTCCAATACATTCCATAATTGTCACTTTTCGAAATAAGATATACTTTTGAAAATCATGTAATCATACTTCATAATAAAATTTTCATGAACAGTTTTCAAAAGAAAGATTTAATCTTCATGATAACTTCATATGGTAATGATACACATACTACATGAGATTTATATACAACAAGCATAATAAGAATATTAAGGCATAAATTCAAGGATAATTTCCACTCACTAGCTCTTGATCGAATTAAGCTCGGTTGATAGGCTTTTCTAATTTCCTCTGTGTCCTCTGAAACATAACATGAGCACTCCAATTAATAATACATTCATTTCCTCCGTCTATAAACTATTATTAATTTTATTTCCTTTAATTCTTTCCTAATGTGTCAATGTAAGACCCAAGTACATAATATAAGCCTTCTATTCTTTTAAACTACCCAAACCCATATTTTCTATTAAACATTAAGCTGCCCCTTCCTTGCATTTATTCCCAGCTTTACTAAGTGGCTCTTTGATTGTTATTATTGACATTGCTTTATAGTGAGAAATTATAATTAAGTAAAATGAGTAGTGTAGACTTAATAGAAGTTTGTAATTTGTGGTTATAAATGAGTAGTTATCAAATCAGTAGTCATATCAATGGTAGGTGAAATTATAAAGAGAATTGATAAAGAGAATCAAACAAACTCTAAAATTTTCAATTTACCATGATACCACTCCTTAAAGTCATAACACCAAACTTATATAAAAAATTTCAGCTTTATTTCCTCCATATAAATTTTCATCCATATACTAGCCTTCTATAACTTCTTACACTAACATCAAGAACCTCCGATTTCATAACCAAAGAACACTTTCATGCCATTAAAAACGTGTAGTAAACAAAATTAAAACTTAGTATGCATATTCATAAAAATTCCATTAACCCTAAACAAAAATTTACATCCTAAAATTGTATAAAACCAAAGCTCAAAGGCAAATAATACTCACTTGCGTTCTTATCTCTTTAAATCTTCTATTCTTTTTTTCTCCTTCTTCAACTACAACTTTTACTCTTGTTTATTTGGTCACTAGCTTC
>CAVNYN010271782.1:0-61771 GCA_963692815.1 Nyctanthes arbor-tristis | reverse complement strand
ATACTGCTCAATAGATCATTTATGTCTAATCTGTATATCCACTGTTTCTTCTGCTAAAAAATCCAGATTCAAGTACATTATAATCCTATCAGTTGGGCTGTAAGAGTCAGACATGCACTCGACCTTTTTCCAATTAAATCCTAGAATCTCAAGTTGACTCTATTTTTGTTCTCCACTTAGTAGACAAAGATATACAAGTAATCATGTGCAAAATTTGGATTCAATTTATTTATTAGCTTTGAATATAAAACTTATATGAGATTTATTGCATTAGCATTTTTCATTTTAATTTTTGTGCTCAGATAGTTAGATAACCCTCAAACTACAAATTTTCTCCACATTCGGTATCACCAGGTGTGTTATGCGCAATACATTGTCAGCTTGTGAGCTTTTCCTTTCTGTAGGTGTGTGAATGTGCTGCTGACTAATCCTATTTGGGTAGTAGTGACTCGCATGCAGGTAAATTATGCTGTCCTTCTATTATTGGTTTCTAATAAATTAGGTCCATTTCAATTGATGGTTCAAATGATTTCTTACATTCATCATTTGAATTTGGTACATTCCAAATTCTTCTTATCCGAACTTAAGTTATTGTTGATTTATCCTTGTTAAAAGTTCTATCTTCATCATCTTCTTCATTTATACTAACCTGTGAGTTGGCTGCTCGAATACCTTTATTATACTGCAGAAAGATTAAAAAATATCGTTCTTTTACATCTTTGAGTAATCAGGTGATGTTTGCATTGTTTTACTCTTAAGGCCATGGCTACTAAATCGAAATAGATAAAGCACGGTTCAGGAGCTTATCTAGTAGATGGTTTGGTTATTCATTATTTCCCGGAGTTGCAAGTTCTTTGCACCCATCATTTTCTCCCAAAATGGAGTAAAAGGAATCCGTACGAAAGAAAAGCACCTTTCTTTGGTAGAAAATGAATTTATATATGTTTTAGATGAAATTATTAAAGTAAGATATTAATTTTATGAACCTTCTAGGTAATTTGTGTTAATTCTTGATAAATATTTTGTAGACTACAAAAAAGAGTGTACCCAATCGTATTGAATCAGTATCTTCCGAGGATGAATCTTTATCTTCCAAAGACGTAATTCTTGCTGCAGTTGAACCTCCTCCTTATGGAACTAGCCATGCGGTATGTCTATCAGAATGGTTGATGAATTCATTTTCAAACTATTTCTTTGTGTTATGAGAACTAGCAATTGAAGATTTCTGTATTTATTGAATATATTCACCAAAAGAACTTTGCTTTAGACATCTCAGACATTTGAATCAGGAAATGTAAGACTTTTTCTGCACTAATTTGATTTTTGATTTTTCAAGCGCTATTATAAGCCTTATAAGCATCTTTTAATGAAAAGACAGACAAGATATGTTGCTAATGCTTCAAATAAGTTAAGGGTGGAAAAAAAAAAAGATGCAGAAATGATCAATTTTCCCCACCAGTTGGTATGCTGATTTTTGTAAGTCTGGAATTCTAGGAATAAGAATGTCAGTTGAATATAGGAGATTTTCAATGTGTTTGGCAACTCATGGGATTATAATCAGGATTATAATCTATCATACAACATCATTTGGTTTCACTTTTTTCAAAAAGTCAAAAAGTAAAAGTCAAGCCGCAATATTTGACTTTTTACAAAACACAAGTAATAAAATGATTCCACGCAGCAGATTATAATCTAACAAAGTAATCCATGAGTTGCCTTGTCTTTCTTAGTCAACACGACCGGGGATGTAGAAAATATGAGAGACATCGTGTCAGTTAACAGGGGTTGAAAATATGTAAATTGTTGGAAGAATTGCTCTAAATGGTTCAACAAAGATTGTTGACGAGCAGAGACGTGAGTAGGATATTCAAAGATACATGATGCTAAAGTTGCATTTAAAGATCTAATACAGAAATAACCGTATCAGCTAGAAGAGCCACGTCAATTATATTAAGGTAGTGCTGGAAAAGAGAAGATGGGCACAGGTTTACATGGTTTTTGGCACTCTAATGTCAGCCCTTTTCATCCGTATTTCTTCCTTACTCATATACTAGCATGAATGTGCTGGATGAAGTCACTAGTATTTGTGGATGAGTAGCTTTTAGACTTTGGACTTAAGAAAAATGTCAATCATTTTTTTTCCCTGAATGGTCTTGTTTTTGTTTTTAGCACAAACTCTTTCCTGTCTCGACTAGCAGGTTTTTCAGACAAATGTCTGAAAATTCTGCTCCACATTGTGTAATTAAGACTTCATCATTCAGGTTCATGAAATCTATGGTGAAGCTGGAGTTTGGGGGTTTTGGAAAGGTGTTTTCCCGACGTTGATCATGGTACGTAAGAAGTGAGACTAGAAACGCTGCTGGATAATTACTGATTCTCCTTGTTTTCGCCTACAGGTGAGCAATCCATCAATACAATTCATGTTGTATGAGACTCTTTTGAAGAAGCTGAAGAAACGGCGCACTTCTAGCAGGAAGGCCAACAATGATGTCACTGCTTTAGAGGTGTTATCTATCGCCAGATCTTGACTTAATTTATGTTAGTTAAGAGACAACAGATGGGCTATTCCAATTTTTGATCCTCGGCCATTTATGTGCTAATGTATTAAAATTTGGTTAGATATTCTTGCTTGGAGCTTTAGCAAAACTTGGAGCTACAGTCATAACATATCCTCTCCTTGTTGTGAAGGTATAACTCATTTTTCTTACAAATTTGTTTCTTTAAAGATGGTCATGACAATTGGCAAGGCTGTTAAGGTTAAAGGTAGGAATGTTATGTTCTGGTATGTTTCTTGTTGTTTCCCCTTATGTCTTGCATTAAAAATTTCCATGATTCTAGTGTCATCTGTGTCCAAAGTATATTCTTAAGAGCTTATTTAGTTTTTTCTTGCAGTCGAGACTTCAAGCAAAACAAGTTACTAATGGAGACAGAAGGCAACAATACAAAGGTTGTATTTGTAGTTTCTGATTTGGTTTTATTAGTAAGAATTTGACCTACTGCTTAGCCAAAAGCAATATATGGTACTAGACAAAGTTTGTCCAATTTCTGATGATACCTTTTGCATTAGTAAGCCCTGAAGTTCTCCATATTGTGCATTTGATGCTTTGCAGGCACCTTAGATGCTATAATGAAGATGATACGTTATGAAGGATTTTATGGTTTATACAAAGGGATGGGGACGAAAATTGTACAAAGTGTTCTTGCAGCTGCTGTTCTTTTCATGGTGAAAGAAGAAATTGTGCGCGGGGTTAGGTGGTTATTAACAAGTGGAACCACCATGAAATCGAAGAGATCGGAAGAGCACTCCCCTTAGTTATATAGTTTGTTCTGAAACCCTCCATTCATTCTACACAAGTATTCAAAATCTGTTGATAATTTAACAGGGCTTCACGCTTAAAAACTGTTGGAGTGAGCCATGATTTTCTCAATTGGGTCTGGGTTTGATTCAGTTGGAAATTACTATTGTTATTTTGTTTAAAATTACTTCTCTTTTACGTTAACATGCTTTTCATTTTCTATCTTTTTGTATATTTTGAACTTGTTACAAAGGGTAGTTTATTTGACTAAATAAGGGTTAATTTCACAAATCGTATCCAATTTTTGAGTTAAGAATTGGTTGAGTCTTTAATTTTTTTTTCTCGACTTCTTGGGTCGCCAACCTTTTTTTCGACCTCTTGGGTTCCCAACTTTTATAAATTCGCAAGCTAGGTTTTTTTTAACGGATTCCGTCAATATTATTATTAACTTAATAATAAAATTACCGTTTCCGACAGTAAAAGCTTTTTGGCCGTCGTAAATGGTAACATTTCGACGGCCATTTCCTACGGCTGTTCTTCATGCGGTGGGGTGTTTTCTTTTTTCTTTTTAATTTTTTAATAATTTTACATCTTTTGTTTTTAAAATTAAAAAGTTAAAGGGTATAACAGTAATTTTATTAAAAAGTTAACCACAATATTGAAGGGACTCGTAAAAAATGACTTATCGTACGAATTTATGAAAGGTTAGAGACCCAAGAGGTCGGAAAAAAAGTCTATTTCTTAACTCAAAAATTGTAGACGATTTGTGAAATCAACCCTTAACAAATTTGATAATATCTGTAGTGGAATTTTGTTGGGTAATATACACCTAATATCCCCAATTTTTCAACAATTAACAGATCACGTCCTCAACCTCTATTTTTCTTTCTGGGGATTCTCAACCTTTGTCTCTACTAACGGAAGTTATCTATTTGTACCGTTAAGCATCTAATTGCCAAGAGAAAGTTGGGGCATTTTGGCAAAATATAAAAAAATAAATAGTTTTTTTTTTTTTTTTTTGGAAAATGTGGGACTCCCCCTTGTGCTGCCTGCTGCCATTTCCAACAATACAAGAGAGAGACTCTCCCTCTCAAGCCATTTCCGGTAGCCTTTGGGAGGGAGGAGATGCTACTGTGGCAGAAATGGCAGCATGCAACACGGGGGAGACTCCCACCCCTCTTTTCCCAGAAAAAGAAAGGCTGTCAGAAATGGTAGGGCTGCCATTTCTAACCGCCAAAAAGGGGAGTCTTTTTTCCCCATTTTTCTTTTTTTTTTAAATAAAAATTAAGATATTTATTTTATTATATTTTGCCAAAAATGCATCTAACTTTCTCTTAGCAATTGGATGTTTAATGGTGCAAATAGATGACTTCCATTAATTGGGACGTAAATGGAGATTTATTTAAAAGTTGAGGACCTCTAAAAAGAGAAATAAATATTAGAAACGTAATCTGTTAATTATTAAAAGGTTAAGGACGTTAGGTGTAAATTACCCACTTTTGTTTTACAATAGGGTAATTTGCTCAAATGGACCCTATCGTTTGCTAATATTGTAGAAATGGACCCTATCGTTTCTAACTTGGCGATTTCAACCCTAACGTATGCTAATCCTTGCAAAATGGACCTTATTATCTAAATTTGTCAATTTTTTTGTTAAAATGACCCTTTTAATTTTCTTTTTTCTAAAATATAATTCTTTTTAAAAGTATTCTACCTTTAATTTCAAGTAAAATATAAAGATAAAATGTCATATTTTACTCTTATCCGTCCCCCAAAAATAGTCTAGCATTTCATTTTCGCCCATCCCACAAAGATAGGTCGTTTACTAAATTGAACATACATTTAATTTTTTTGTTTCCATGTTTTATCTCTAATTAATCATCTGCATCAACTACCAATGCAGTTCAATATTAATGATACATAAGGTTATAAATAAAAAATATATGTAAAATTAATTGTCCCAAACCATATTAATAACTATTTCTTAATTCGTGTGAAATTAACTAACCGCCTATCTTTGTGGGATGGAGGGAGTAATTATTTAATGTATCATGTTGATGTTTATATTAGTCATCACACGCTAGGATGAAGAGGTCGGAGCTTCTACTGGAGATTCCAAAAAATATTTCAATTAACTGAAAAATCAAAATGTCATTTTTTTTGTGGTGGTTGGTAGGTAAAATTATTATAGCAGTTGAATATAAGTATATCAAAATATAAATTTTTGTCTTTATATTTTACTTGAAATCAAGGGTAAAATACTTTTAAAAAGAATTATATTTTAGAAAAAAGAAGATAAGGTTAAAGGATCATTTTAATAAAAAATTGATAAATTTAGATAATAAGGTCCATTTTGCAAGAATTAGCATACGTTATGGTTGAAATCGCCAAGTTAAAAACGATAAGGTCCATTTTCACAATACTAGTAAACGATAGGGTCCATTTGAGCAAATTACCCTTTTACAAAACTCATTGGTGTAAGAAATGTTTCTGTAAAGATTAGTACAATGTACCCCCATCTTCGCCACTCGCCAGTTAAGCCAACCGAGTCAACTCGGCCCCGCTACTAGGGTCTTCACCCGAGTCATAACATCTTCTACTTAAATTATGTTATCAGCATCAGTTTAAACGAGAGTACGAGACAATACAATTTTTTTCAGTCAAAAGATAACCCTAAAATTTTGAGAACAAAATGGAGGCCAAAAAGGATGAAACAACTTCCAACAAAAACCCCAAAAAGGCAAATCTTTTGGATCACCATTCCATCAAAAATGTCCTTGATGAATCCATTACCGAGGTCAGAACTTTGACTCTATCAATTTTTATATACATTTGAATGTGTATGTGATTTTCGCATTTAATAATGAAAATTGATTTTTAGATTTTTTTTTTTTTTGGTTTAAAAATTTAGAATTGATGGGTTATTGTGTTGATAGATCGTGAAGAGCAAGGGGTACCCCGAAGATGTGAGGATGAGTAACCTCCGTTTGTTGATTGGGACGATCATAATTGTCATTGCACTTTTTGCGCAGTTCTACAACAAGAAATTCCCCGAGAACCGCAATTTCCTGATTGGATGCATTATCTTATATCCTTTTTCATGACTTGTTTTGAAATTTAATTTTAGATTCGGGGGAGGAAATAACATTGGAAAATTTTCATTCATAATTTTCTTGAAAATTATTTGTATTTTTTATGATATAATATTTTTCAGAGGGAAAGACTAGTCCACTGAAGTGGTTCATGGTGCCAGGAAAATGGAAATTCAGAATTGAATACCTGAATTTGTGATTATAAATTTTGAAATGGTCGCTGGTTACCTTTTCTAAGGTGGTGGGTTTAATTTATTTAACCCAAAAGTAAAAAAATAAAAATAAAAAAAAATAAGAGTCTATACATACTTGTTTTCTGTAATTTTACCGGAGACTGTGGACTGTTTAGAAGTAGCTATATAAAACTAAAATACTAGATGTTTCTTAAAACGTGACTTATGACTATACACTTATTGTTATCAAATCAAGTGTTTTGAGCTTACAGAATGCATCTGTTTCGTGCTTCCTCTTTCTGACAGTAACATATCCAACTGTTGCGAGCCAGTATCATCTATGCCATTTTATCTTTATTGGAACCAAACAAGCTAGTTCTACCATTTTTCCTTCAAATTATGATCTTGTTTGAGACAGTTTCGTCCATACCGTGTCGTGTTTAGTCCTTGACAGTAGCACATATGTGGTGTTCAATGGGATATTGCAGCTAGTTATATATGTAAAGGAGAAAGATCGCAATTCTATTCACCTATCCTCCAACTGTAAGTCATCATTTCTCATTCAAATGAATAGTTTCACTAGACATACAAGTGTTTCAGTATTGTTCTTTGCTTGTCAACAGTTGATCCAGAGTGGAAACTTGGAATATTTGATGATTGTACTTCTAGATAGTAGAGTTTTGTAATTCATTGTGTTTGGTTAAATATTTGACCATTTGCTTATGGGTTTAATGGAAATAAAATTTTGAAGTTCTTTGCATAACCTTTATCTATTCTTTATTCATATCTAACTCATGAGTTGTTATCACACTGATTTTTTTCCCCAAACTTTTTACTTTGTATTTTGTTGTTTTGACTCTTTGCTTGTTTACATGAAATTACAAGCTTCGAATGGAAACGAGAACCATGTCAAGTCTCAATCTATTCTTGATTGGTCTATATACTCAAAGGTCTAATTAGCAAATACCATTATTACTTATCAGACATTAGTTCATTAGCCAATTGTTAATTTGCTCCTACACTTCTCAATGATTTCCCCTTTACATTCTCAAAGTGCTTACATTCTCAAAGTGCAATTGACTAGTCAGTAAGTATAACTAAGTTCGAATAACCTTTCTTTTCTTCCATGATGAAAGAAGAAAAAGAGAAAGAGGGAGGGTGGTGGTTTTTTTCTTAATTTCTGCATTGCAACTTCACATTCTTCTGGCTATTAAACGATCTTGAAAGCTTTCGGAAAATTCGGGCAGAGAAAGAAAAGAGAAGCCTGCTAAAGTTTTGAAGGATGATCTAGTTATGTGAATAACGGGCTGATTGTTCATTTCTTGATGTTTGGTTCATTATAATATATATTGAGAGAAATGATCAAGATCGGACTAAAAGCATAATCTACGTGAAATGCTGATGATTTGATAGTCTTACTGCAGCATAGCTAGTGTCCCTTGCATCTGCAAGTTTCTAATACTTTAAGCTGTGAAATTGTTGAAACAGAAGAATAGTTTTTGCTAAAAGCTCATATGAAGGGTATGTCTTAATCGAGTGTTAGTGAGTTGTATTTTGTGCAGTTTGCTTAATTTTGAAAATGAGTAATGAAATTGAATGAAGGATTGCCTCGAGCAGCTTAGGTTTATTCACAACAATTACTGGGCTGGTTTCATAAATTCTTCTCCTTCGTTCCATATATGGTCCTTCCTACAACAAGCTATTCGGTAGTAGTTCTTTCCTTGGAGGGCAAAGATGAGATCTGAGTACCATCTGAGTACCATCTGATGTTTACTCAGGGTACCAAATTTTCAATTGTAATTTCCATAACTAATACATGCTAGGTCAAACTAGTATGATGCCACTATATTGTAATTGTGTTTGTTGTGGGGAAAAAGATAAAGGTGATCTGCACCATTTTCTTATATTTCTGGTGAAAGCTGCTCAGTTTCTTTTTCGATTTTTATTGCTGTGTCAGTCTTTGTAGCAAAGGAAATGTGATGATGTTCTGCCTAAAGCACGCTGAAGCATTAATTATAGAGACTTTCTTCGGTGTTGCTGATTTTTATGTGCATTTGCACTGATAATCTAAAATAAAAAGCAGAGTTTCATTTTTTCCTGCATTTTACACCTGCTACCTCAAGAGATTGTTTGATATCTGTAATCTGTATGGATATTACAGAACACTTGATAATATAGAAACTGAAATTGCTGTAAAATTCTTTCCACAGGGATCTTTTCATACTACTGGCTTAGTTGTCACTTCTAAGTTGCCGAGATTCTCAGACAAGTACACGCTTACAATAGCAAGTGCAGACCCCGAATCAATATCTGCAAAGCCACCAGTTGAATTTGCTAAAAGTGTCACTCAGTGGTAATCTTTTTTCCTCCCAAAACCCAGGAAAACAAAAGAGAAGAAAAGCGGGAAAATTTTCTAATTCTAATTAAATTAATATTTGACCCATGGTATATTCCGCATTTTGACTCTTTCTGTTGATTTTTGTTCGTTCTCTTATCGCAGGTTCACTAAGGATGGAGTTTTGGTGGAGGGCCTGCTCTGGAAAGATGTTGAGGATCTAATAAATAAGTACGCTGAAGAAACTAAAAAGAGCAAGTAAAATTTGAACTTCCAATGGACTTCGGATAACAGAGGGCTTTAGTGTTTTACTTGAGAAATGACATTTAAGTGAAAGTATGTCTCTATCTGAAATGAATTTTGTATGAAAGATTGTTTGAAAGGTCATATAATCCATTCTGGAACAGATTCTTCTTAAAATATGGTTTTCTTGGCCGCAATTGATTTTTGTTCTTTGGATTATCGTTTCCTAAAGTTGATTTTAGGTGCGTGTTTAAGTCGACTTGATACGAACGTATTGCAGTTACTTTTCTTATTGGAGTAGTTTATTTCGTTTCTAGATTTGCTGGATAAATCCCCAGCCTACCCCATACTATTTGAAGAAGCAGCAGCATACTTTCTAGTTTCCGGCAAAACTGAAGGTAGAATAATATTAGGCCAAGTATGTTAGAATGTTCCATTGTCTCTGTCTTGGTCCTAGTTCCAATGTAATGTCATATATATGATGCCAGATGTCACACCACATGGAAACCAAAATCAGATAGCGTGCTCCGATAAAAACATGGTCATATGAAACCATGGCGTTAGATGAACAAAATGAAGTTGATTTTTTGCACGCATGCTGCAAAAGCAACTCACTGCTGGTTGCATTGAGTTAGACTTGACCAAATGCTCGTTATAAAGAAGGTTTGAGCGGTCTAATATCTTGTTCTTGCGATCAAGAGGTCTATTATCTTGTTCTTGCGATCAAGAGGCATCTCTTTCCATTACCATAGCTCAAAAAATACTTTAAAAATTTCAAGAATACAAATAAACAAAAATCTTTTTTGCGTTTTGATCTCCAACCATATTCATGCGAGATCGGAAGAGCGTAATAAAAGAGAATTGCTTTACATACACCGGACACGGGTGTCTCTGGGTTGATAAGAATTTGAATTGAAAACACTATTAGTAGCAAATGGGACACAATGTCAGTTACATAATCATCACTATCACTATTCACTACTATTATATATAAAAAGCTAAGGGCCAAAATTACTGTCAATCCGATCTGTGCCAAAAACGTGTGTTCCATTTTTTGTTGCACTTGGACCATAGAAAACGGGTATTTGTTCTTGCTGGCTAGCCAGGATGTTCCAGCAGTCTCTTTTCTTCATATCTTCTTCTTCTACTCTACATCTGAGAGAAAGGCCTTTGGTTTTGAATTCAATTAGAGAAATTATTTGCAAAAAAATTGTGGGTATATTTTTTTCTTTGGTTTTGCCGTTTCTATCCGTTGGTTTTGTGGATTGGATCCTATCTCGAAGCGTCGTCGGCATCGTTGGCAGTGAGACTCGGTCCTCTAGGTAATGTATCTTCCTGGCGAATTTCTTTCTGAAATCAAGATCAAAAGAAGTCTGTATGACGACCACTAAGGGCTTACTTTGCAAATTCTGAAGTGATTGCTTTGCTCAGTCTTTTGTTGAAATTAAGATTCTGGGTGAATGAGCAACAAGGCCTCTAATTCTGCTGGAGCAACCTAGGGAGATCGGAAGAGCACACGTATTATTAGTAGGAAATGTGTTGTTTCAATCCCCATTAAAGGAATTTCAGGACAATTACTCTGTTAGTCTCTAATTCAATACGTGTTATCATCGAAGTTACAGTTAAGAAAGGGCCTAGGATCAACTTCCCACTAATGAAAACAGAACTGTGCACAAAGACGTATGTGTTATTCACCTGGTATCCCTTGCACTTGATTAGTTCCTTCAACCGATCAACCACAAAAATGAATCCATCCTCGCCAATATAGCATAGATCTTCTGTTTTTAACCACCCATGTGAATCTAGCGATGATGCTCTAGCGTCTTCATTGCTAAAATAACCTAAAATAATGTCATTTTTTGTATATTAAACAGAGGTAATAACCTGACTGGGAAATGTACAAAGGTATTATTAGTTAGTACCAAAGCACAGGAGATGACTTAAAGTTTTATAATAAAAAAGGGTCTTAATTAGGCTCCATGTAAAAGCATAATGGAAATCATTATAACAAGATTGCAATACAAGTGTGCTCTTCCGATCTCAGGGAAAAAAATATAACGTTAGCAAGTTGATGGGCAGGATATTTTGTAGGACATCCTCAGCTATACAACACTTTCTGTTTAAATGATAGAGAAAATACCTAAGTATAAATAGGTCCAAGATCCAATTTGTGAAAATAAGGGAGGAAAACGGAGCTGCGGTTGGAATTGATGTCCAAGATCCAATTAGTTGGATCGGGTTTAGTCGGGTTGAATTATTTAATGAGATTTTAGACCGCTTAGTTGTAGGCTCATAGAAGTCTAAATACGATTAAAGTTTTACATCCTACAACTATAAATAGGTCTCTTGTGTTTAGGGTTTAGGCGTGAGACAATGGGGGAAATTCGTATGACGAATTCCACACGATGTGATCATGGATATTCTGTGGACTTCTTGCTGTCACATGAAGTTGATACTCTCATAAATCCGCTCCCAATTGTTTGGTAATGTGAAGCTCCAAATCCATTCTTGTTGTGTGGATTACCATTAGAGGCTGGACAATTAGACAGCTATAGTGATGAGTATTGCTCCAACGGTCAATCAAGATTTCCAATTCATAACGTTCATCAAAGAGGTATTTTTCTTTCACGAATTCTTTTGAAGTACAAAGTCAATCTTAAGCAGAGGAATTAAATGTTTACTTACTTTCCGCTATGCATATATATATATATATATATATATATTGTTCAATTATTAACAATAGTGTTAGAGCCTGTTATCAGAATTTGTTTAATATTATAGATGAGATTCACAATAATTATTATTATTACATGTATCAATTTTGTAGCATTGACAAAGTAAATCTGAATGAGATTTAGATTTTTGATTGTGAAATTTGACTTCATAATTTGCAATTAAAAAGAAAAAATAGTGCCGGAAGAACGTTGCCGGCGGAGTAGACAGCGGCAGGAATACCTCCGGCGGCGAAAGGTTAGATCGGAAGAGGCAGCAGCCGGCGACAGCGGGGCTGCGGCTGATCGCAGAGCAGATCGCTGCTGTAAACTGCCGCAGCAGCCGATGCTGCCGTCTGAAGCAGCGGCTGTTGCGATAGATAGAGAGTACCGTTGGCGACGGCCAGGATGGGCCCACTCTCCGTTTGAGGAGCTGTAAACTCGACGCCGGCGCCGGACCTACCGCTGCTAGGGTTCTGAACCGTTACAGCGAATTGGGAAGACGGGTGTTCTTGTGCAATTTCTGAAATTACACAAGAAGCCCCTCAGGTTTTGAACCTAAAGTAGAAGGTATATGTAGTTTAGGAAATTGCATTTAAGTCCTTCAGTTTTTATATTTAACTGGGGCGGCCTAATAATTTTGACAATTGGTTACGCTGTTTCCCTACGTGACCCTTCCTATCTCCCTGAATTTTTGAAAATTTCAGAATTAGTCTTATATTTTTCAAATTTGACAAATTGGTTTATCGAGTTTGAATTACAACTTAAAAGTCTTGTAAAATTTTAGAAAATTTTCAATTGAGGCAAAATTTATATTTTTTAAAAAAAAATTGTTTTGAGAAAATTATTTATTTGACAAAAGTTGAATTTTGACTTGATTCAAATTGTGATTTCAACCCTAAATCATTTCAAAAATTACATCAAAGTATGACTTTGATATTCAATGAGTTATTTTGTGGTAATCTCCAAATTGCTAATAGAGTTGGTTAATTAATATAATTAGTTGATTAACTTTATTGATGCGAAATTATTTAATTAATTAGATTAATTGTTTTATTTCGATTGATCTGTTATATCATGTCTAAGTTAGTTTAGACATTGTCAATATCTAATCTAAAATTTGATATGTTAATTAATATGTAATATTAATTGAATAGATTTAGTAGATTATTATGAACTTGCATGTTGGTTGCAATAAATTGGTCTATGATACTAGTTATGATTGCATGATTAATTTATTTTTCGCATTTCTTGTTTGAGATATAACAAGTTAATTTGTATATGATACAAATTGAAAAGGGAAAGTGGAGATTTTTGCATTTAACATTTAATGGTCGAATATAATGTCTCCTAATAAATTATTATCTAGTCTTCTTCATGGCTTAAGAAGATTGAGTATATACAATCCATAATGATATGCGTTTATTAATTATATATAGTTGATTACATATTAGATATCATCACTATACATGATTGAGATGAGATTGATCCCTTAATTAAAATATTAAATTCGTATTAAGTATTATTACATGTCTTCCACTGTTATAGTGAAAAAATAGAGTTCATTACCGTTATTAGCTTGTTGAGTAACTTAAGGCTGCACGTTCGTGAATATATTTATTATTATAAAATATATGATATTTCTGAACAGTGGATTGAATTTAATTAAAATTTTATTTCTTGTTGAGTGACTCAAGGAAATAAAATTTTAGAGGCGTATCAAGTAAGTACATGAGATATACGTAACAATTAGTTGTCTACCTGATAATCTAGGAGTCACATAAATATGTGATTGATAGTGTATCTACCTGAATGACTTTTTGGCATTTGTTGAGTAACTCAAAGTTTTAATAAAGCAAACAAGATCCTAGACAGCTGGAAATTCAAATGGAATTCAATAATTAATGTAGAGAGATTATTAATTCAGTGGGAGCATAATTAATTTGATAAAAGTCCATGTCAAATTAATTTTCGACATCAATTAATTTTGTTCTATCTCGACATTACATATTTAAATAATGAGTATATTTATAAATTTATTTGGCATATAAGATATTAATAAAATTTTCTGAACCAAAATTATTGAACTGACATCATAAGGAGAATTGTTCTCAAATAAGAAAAATGGATATGTCTTAAAACAGATTACGCGAATATTACTAAGAAATTTTTGCGAAAATAGTGCAAATTTACAAACATCATGTGATGATAAACATAATGGATATGTGTGATACTTGCCATTATGGGTTATAAATGTTGCAAGTGGGTACAGATATTTATACTGTTATTATTCATCTCAAAGAGTTGAATGATGAATTATATTGAGTAATATAAACTCTAAACGCTATTTAGGAGTACAATGAGAAAATGAGCTAAGTATTGACTTAGTTCTATCATCGTTGTCTCATAACTTCTCACAATTTATTGTAAATTGAGATGCATGAATTAGATTCATATTACCCACTTGTCTGTTTGATATGTTAAAACTGTTAAACTTATCATCAATGTGATGTAAGGGCAAGTATGGACCATTGAAGCCTTTAATGATACTTAAAGTCAGTGTTGATGGAACTTTAAGAAATATTCTAAATGGACAGTAATACAGTGTATAAAAACAAATATCCAAAACCAATGATCTTTGTAGAGAAAGAACATTAGAATAAAAACTATAAGGCATATATAATCCTCATCTTAGAAAGAAAGAAATCTTAAAAAAGGTTCTGTTACAAGATGAGAATGATAAGACTAATCTTCAGTCTCTTAAGTATTAATACTGGATATGGACCCCATATTTTTAGAATATGATTGAGACTAAAATAAAGTAGATCACTGCAGAAAGAAAAATAGGACCTGTAGTAGGTAATGAAGTAACTGTTGCTCCATTTAAAACCTATTACCTGTCTTACCTTTTATTTTATTTTGGAATAAGAATATTGATATTATGATCCGTTTTTATGAAGAACATTATTTACAATTCATATTTGGACATGAATAATTGTTCCATTGAGATTAAGAATAATGATTATTCTTAATTATAGAATCTACTAGAAAAATGAGATTGATTATATCTGGATTCTAAATTCTAAAAGGTCTATTATGAGAATAGAAGACAAAAGAGGTATAAAGGATAATCTAGATTATATCATGTTCTGACATTAACAACAAATAAGTCCTAATCCATATTGATGTATTTAGACAAAAGTCTATAAGTGTCAGGTATAGTTTTTTTTACTTTGTCAAGTTCCATAATCACTATATTGGATATGGTTTCATGTACTTGATCAAATTTATACATGAAAAGTTTTGAAATGTTCAAAATGTTCAAGCTGGAAATCAAAAGAGATCACAAAGGTATTCTAACATTTAGATATGATCAGAGTGGGAAATATTTAAGGGTATAATGGATTATCTAAAGAGAATAAGATTCTCTTGCAGTGAATTCTTATACATACATAATTCGATAATGGTGTATTTTAAGGGAAATTGTACATATTAGATATGTTACAATTTAATATGTCAAACAGTTATTCTAAACTTGTTTTAGGATATACAATAGAGATTGCATGTTACATATTAAAACATGTTCCATCTAAGTCGATTGATGAAACTCAAAATTATTTTGGGTAATGAAACTTTTAGAAAGTGTATAAAATATTTCATTGTAGATTATCCAACATGAGTTGTTAGACACGATTTATACTCCACTTTTGAGATGAATATCATCTTATATTGTATTCTTAGAGAAATTGTTTATTGTAGGAAAAACAGTGGGAGTGATTCTTAAAGAGGTTCAAGAAACCATTAAAGAAATTGATTATCTAGATGTACTAGTGAACATACTTCATTTGATGATGTGCAAACTAGTAATAGGAATATGATTCTTAAAAATACATCAACTTCGCATAGATCGAGTAGGAGAATTCATCTACTTAAGGATATGATTCTACACGACGCTCTTCCGATCTATTAGATTGATAACTAAAAGTGATAAATCTACAATCTGCGCAAGATAAAAGTCAAAGTATTGACTTAGAATGTAAGGCTTGATGCTATAGAATTCAAATTGAGCTCTATGTATTACAATCAAAGTGCAGACTTTGGTTAACTTGCAGTATAGATAAGATCCATATATTGTAAACTAGTTTATAACTAGGAGGTTAATATAGATGGTAATGTTCAAGTTAAAAAAACAAGATTGATAGTGAAGGTTAAAATCAAAGGCAAAAGTTGACTTTGATAGAATTTTCTTATCTATAATCATGTATGTATTAACTTTGAATTTTTTTTGTTAATGTAGCATTTTGTTTGACAAATGGATATCAAGACTGTATTCTTCTATTGGAATGTTAGTAAAGATGTATATGATACAATCTGAAAATTTTGAATCCATATGAGATTTGAGTGAGATAGCATGCATCTTTAGGATGTAGATCTATAGAAATAGATCTAAACGTATGATTGGCCTATCCAAATCCATTTGCATAGATAAAATCTTGATAAGATTTAATGTGAAAGAGTCCATGTAAGGACTCTGTACCATAGGGATGTGATCACTTTCTCAAAAGAGGTGTTACAGAACACATGTTGAGAAATATTGCATGGATAGTATTCCTTATGCTATTACAATAGAATTTATCTAGTATGCAATGCTAAGTACTAGACCGAATGTTTCACATGTTTTGAGGGTCAAAATCAGATTCTAGGTGAATTCTGTTAGGAAACATCTTATAATAGTCATGAACATTCTTAAATACTTAAGAAACACTTGAAGATATATTTTTGAATTATGGAAAAATATGAACTAAGAGTTTGTGGATTTATTGATGTTAGTTCTCAGTCTGAAAAGACTAAAGAAATATCCCAATCTAGAAAGTATTTACTCATAATAATAGTGTGATTAACTAGAACGAGTTCCAGATAGAACTAACTACTGATTGAAATATTAAGCCTTATGTATAGCTACTTTGGAAGCAATAAATGAAGCGGTTTAGATAGTAAAGTTCATAACTAAACTTGAATTTGTTCCTAACATTGTTGATCGAATAGAGATTGTGATATTAACGGAGCCATCACACAAGCAAAAGAAATTTAGGTCTCATCAGCGATCTAAATATGTTTTGAGGTAGTATATCTCTTGGAAAGAGATGATACAAAGTGATAGAGAGATTGAACGAATCTATCTAAACATATAAGAGATCTTATGACAAAGTTGTTATCACAGCATGATGGTCATAATAAATCTTTGTATGTTAGATACAATAGATGTTGGATCTATTTGTATAGGATTCTAGTGTTGCAATCTTTGTTAGACATTGATGTGCTTAAACGCTTATTAATTGATGTATTCAGCTGGCAGATCTATTATCGAGATAAAAATTGTCTTGTAAAATAATAGAGTCCGTAGAATAAGGTTATAATAACTTATTAATCACAAGGTGTTATGATTGTGAGATGTAAGTTATATATTTATTCTTAAATTATCCCTAGTTAATGTAATAAAAAGATACGGATATCATTCTTTCTTATGAAGAAAGTAACTGATCTCACAAGTTAGGATGTAGGGACATCCGAATGGATATATGGATGCATTGTTAGTTGAACATGTATTGGATGGCCTACCTAGAGATACCACATGATAAAATTATCCAAGCGTTAATGGTTGATCTCTAATGGACGGTTGTAGATAGGTCCTTTGACTTGAGGGTACCATAGAATCTTATATAATGATTGTTATAGATAGTCGGACATTTGATGAGACTCTAGTCACGAGTTATCAAGAAGATGTCATACATGTATCCTTATAATTGTATGAAGGTTGTGAGTATCCAATATAAGGATTCATCACTCCTGGATAATGAGAGATTATAACCTACTTTTCACGTACTTTGATTCATATAAATTTCTTGGCCGGGGTGAAGTTGTGGGTTGAAAAGGTTTTATCTAAACTTGTTTTGATCAACAAAGAGTCAAGGTGAATAAAATAATTGGTTGTTTTGAGATTAACGCGTTTTCATATCTCTTAACCAATTGGGTTATATTGATGAATGAATTATATTTCCACGGTAACCGTACATATAAAGGCTTGTCAAACCACATAACTTTCCCATTACATGGGTTATCTTGACACATTACTAGATGTCAATCTTGGACAGCGACGTGAACTGATCGATCTGGGTGAATCGATGATAAATTAAAATAGAGATTTCGGTTTGTCTTATTCTCATTGGATTAAAATAATAGTATCATGACCTTTGCCATCGTGGGTAGGAGTCTAATGGGTCACACACAAATATAAGAGTTCGTGATTTGGAATGGACCTTGTCCAAGTGAGAGATTATTGAAATTGATGTCCAAGGTCCACTTAGTTGGACCGGGTTTAATGGGGATGAATTAATTAATGAGATTAATTAATTGGACTTCTTAATTGTAGACTCATGGAAGCCCAGATATGATTATGGTTTTATATCCTACAACTATAAATAAGTGTCTTTAGGGCCGGCCATGCTGTGAGGCCCGTGAGGCGAGTGTCTCAGGCCCTAGAATTTTTGGGGCCTAAATTGATTTGTTAAGGGTAAGCCCAAAACTCAAATATGTTTTTTCTTTATATATAAGTTAGGGGCCAAAAAAGTTAGGGCCCAAAATAAATAAGTTGGGCCGAAAACATCTAAACCTAGTCTGATTTTTTGAAAAATAAATAAATAAATGAAGACGTAAAAGCAAAAAAGGCCCAAATTAATTGATGTCTGGAAAGATTGATCGAAGAACACTGATGAAGAACGAGAGGAACGCCTAGACTGAAAGAACAGAGGAGACTGGAGATGCTGCGAGCTTGTGAGGTTACGAGCCGTTTGCCGTCCAACGCTGGTAGCTGCTCGATTGTCCGTCCGTCCGTCTGGCCGGCCACGCACGAACTTACGATCAAGCTCCAAACGGGTAAGTTCCTAACCCTAAATGGCTAAATCCTAATTTCTAAATTCCTTAGAAGTTAGACATTGTCCTTAACCCCTTATTCAGTTATATGGCTTAATGCTTTATGCTTATGGCTAAATGGCTAATGGGTAATGGCCACTTACTGCTTATGGGCAATTGTTAAATACAAAATATCAATTCTTAAAGTTAAATTCTTAATAAATAATGACGTTGCCTAAACTTTTCAAATTATTTTGCCCTGTATTTTTCTTTAATTGTATACACATTTGAAATTTACACGGCTGATGTTTGGATAACAATGTCACTAGTCTCTAATGGAGTAATTCATTTTTAATTTCTTTGGTTAAAAAATATGAGATATCCAAATTTTTGCTTCTGTTTAAATGGTAAGTTTTAGTTTTATGTAATTTATTTTTTTAATGTGGACCATGGGTAGTATTTAGTAATAGTTTTTATAGAGTATAGATTTTAAATTTGAGTGCTTTTTAGACTTTAGTTTTGTTTAGTTGGTATTAATTGACAGAATTAGATGCTTTTGTTTAGATATTTTTGTTTAATAGATGTTGAGGATTGGATGTTGAGGGAATACACACCCGAAGAAGTAAAGAAATGCAATATATGAAAATTTCTATGAATGGTTTGTTTCCATTCTCAAATATTGCACATCAAATCTAGGTAATTGTACCCATCACGTAGAAAGAAGTTTCTCAAGACTCAAATTGATGAAAACTTATCTCCGATCAAGCATGTCACAAGAAAGATTAAATGGTTTGACAATGTTGTATATTGAAAAAGAAATAGTTGAAAGATTGGATTGTGAACATTTGATTAGTGTTTTTGTATCTAAAAATGCAAGACGAGCAATATTTAGGTAACTTGTTCACATATTGTAAATGATAACACATATATATTATTTAAATGTTCACTTTATATATTTTTTCATGATAAAAAGGAGTTATTTATCGCTAGCTCGGGGGCCTATTTTTCAAATGTCATCTAGGGCCTAATAATTCACAGGGCCGGCCCTGGATGTCTTGTGTTTAGGGTTTAGGTGTGAGACGATGGGGAAAATTCGTATTAAGAATTCTACACGGTGTGATCGTGGATATTCTATCGACTTCTTACTAGCACATGAAGTTGACGAAACTCTAAACATACTCCTATAAATCTGCTCCGAATTGTTTAATATTGTAGAGTTTCAAATCTATCCTTGCTGTGTGGATTACCGTTAGAGGCTGGACAATTGGACAGTTGTGGTGATGAGTATTGCTCTAACGGTTCAATCAAGATTTCCAATTCATATCGTTCATCAAAGAGATATTTTTCTTTCACGAATTCTTTTGAAGTACAAGGTCGATCTTAGGTGTAGGAATTCAATGTTTATTTAATTTCCGTTTTACATATATATATATATTGTTCAATTCCTAACAGTTGTAATGTGTTCCACCTATAAGAATCATAGCTCACTAAAGTTTTGGTGGGTGGAAGGTGAAGGAAAGCTAATATACTGCAATTATATATATATATATATGTATCTGAAGCGAATTGATACTTTAGCAACTGTTTTTGGGGTATTGGTTATTTAGGATTTTCATCAACTGATTCTGCCTGAGTCCCTACCACTAATATTTTTATATTTTTTTTTTATATTACAGGGGGATTGTAGGCGAGGGGAATCGAACCCTGGTGAAGGGTATGATAAATCAACTAAGATGTCATCAAACCACATAAGTCTTGGCATTTTAATCTTATTTATTAATAGTGTGGAAAATGTCTTTTAAGCCAGTGCTATATTATTGATTTTTTAAAAATTCAAATATATTGGCTTTCATTTTGGTAATCCTTATTTTATGCGTAATATCACTCTAAACTTTGTTTTGCATGACGTGATTTTCGGTCTTGGGTTTACTGTGGTCGGTTTATTCTAGTTTTTGTTTTATGAACCTTATTTGTTTATTTTTTCTGCCCGAGGGAACTTGAGTGGCTATTGGAATCTCTTTATTCACAATTACTTAATTATAATGAGAAATTATAATGTGGTGAAATTAGCGGTGAATATTTAATAAAAGTTTGAAATTTGTAGTTATAAATGAGCAGTTGTCAAATCAGTAGTAAGTGAGATTATAATGTGTTTTTAAAAAGAGAATCAAGCACCTTCTGAATCTCATGATATTGCCAACTTGTGAATTGTACATTTCATTCGCCGGCGATGATGGTTCTATGGAGAGGCTGGCAACACTGACCACCGAGGCTCAAAGTTCTAATGTAAAAATTGAAGGAATCTCAGCAGGACGATCTTTGCTAATAAAGATCCCTAGTAGAGTTTTTTTAGATAATAATAATAATAATAATAATAATAATAATAATAATAATAATAATAATATTATTATTATTATTAAATTATTATAATAATATAATTAAATTATTATTATTAAATTATTATAATAATATAATTAAATTATTATTATTATTATTATTTGATGCTCTGAAAAATCCAACCTTCTCGGAAATGAATTTGTGAATACGGTGGTTTTCTAGACACTAGTCAGGATGTATCCTGCCTAGATATGTTTACTAGTGTAAAGTGTAAAGCGACCTAAATATGTCTAGCTCGAGTATGAATGCAGAATTAAAAAATACCAAAATGATTAGACAGAAACCCAACTGGGAAAAGCTACGGGCACTCTTACCACGAGACAAATAAATCCACTAATTTAAAAAGAGAGTTTAGTATAGAGGAATAATAAAACATGCTATCATAATAGACATTAAATATGTAAAATGTAAACTTATAAAAGACTCATTTTTTACGCCTTTTGACAATGAGCCAATCCATGTTGCTCATTCTTTCTCCCGCGCGCCTTATGAAACGTCCATCAAGCTCTTAGAGATCTCCTGAACTCATCTTGGGATGACTTGACCTCCTAAACTACTTTCAACCTCCGTGGATATGTCCCTCAAACATATGCAGTCGCCTACCGCGTAGTATGAAGGGTTGCCAAACACAAACACGGTTTGAACTTGAAGTTGGATTTCCAAGACAAAGTCTTATGGTAAAAACGACAGTGTTTTGGTCTTCTTAGTGATCAAGCTTTAAGTAAAAATCTGTGCACAAAGGCTTTGCTCAATTCAAACGAGTTTCCAAAGATATCGCAAGAGTGCTTTAGCTCAACTCGTCATGCACTACCATCTCGACCTACAAGAAGAATGTATAGTACACGAATTTTAATTCTGGTGCAATACAAGAATTAAAGTTACCAAATCCAAATAGAACAAGAATAAGACAAGTTAGAATTCTTATATTCTATAAATATGAAACTTACCTAATTCTATTAGAACTTGACATGCATAAACCTAATCAAGTAAGGAAGCTTGAATTCAACTAGGATTAAGAAACTTTGAAACCTAGCATGTAACTAAAGTTCTTGTGCCTCAAGAAAGGTACACACGCCTCAACCTTTCTTCTCGGCCAATACAAGATTTTACTTAGAATTTGCACACTAAAATAATATGACACGTTATACACTTTATGCAACTAATAACACAATATGACAAATTATGACACTTAAGGAAAATTAGAAAAATTAGTAATGCCAATCAAATTTTCATACTAACAGAATTACTACAAAATGTATATTTCATGATTATTCTGCTAGAATCTGCCGTTATTTTTTCCCCCTTTTATGCCTTGATTTTCCATCCTTACGCAGATGAAGATATACTTATAAGAAAGCCTTCACTTGGCTGAGTTAACTGGAATTAGTGAGTCACGTCTCAACTATTTTGCAATTTACCTTCAAGCTTATCTTACCGGCTCAATCTTGGTTGATTCTTCTAATTTTGATTGTCCCTAGTATTTACTGACAACTATGAAAAGTTGGCATTTTCGGCACTACAGCAGTCAAGGGGCAATGACAAACCCAATGTATCAGGGTAGCCTCAGTCCAAGGTCAAGTTCCTTTTAAGGATGGTTTTAATTCCAAGAAGCTCATCTTCATTGAGAAGTATTGCCAAAGAAAAAATGAAGCCCCGTGGAGAGAGCTATAATTCGTGTGTTGAGAATTCAGGTTTTCCTAGCAAGTAGTGCAGTTCAGTCTAATTCAAAATGCTTTGAGAAGGACAAGCATTCAGAAGCAACAATCAAAATCATCGGTTTTTTTTGAGTTTTTTGGATGTACTTGGGAACAGCATAGAACTTACCTGTTCAGCCCTAAAAACTCAAGTTTCCACCTCAAGCTCATCTTGTTTCTCTCCTCACTGTTGCTTTTGTCCTCCAGTTGCTTCAACTACAATGCTCAATGGGCACTTTGCAGCTGCCAATGTCATCAATTGACTCATTATCTCTGCCTCCATTGTCATTGCTGCTTTCAAATGCAAGGTCATCTGGACTTCTGATGTCAAGACAGCCCCTTAACCTTGCTGAGGTCCCCTCTGTAGATTTTTTTTCTCTACTGCCAGAACCTTTGGTCAGATCGCCATTCACAATGCCAACTTCTCAGCAAATCCTAACATAAAGCCATTAATATGTGAACCAATTGTTCACGTTCCACTTATTGATGTCTGCTCTTCTGGCCAAGGTTGGTAAGCTCAGGTCTTTCCATGTCGACTACTGTCTCATCTCTAAACCCAAATCTTGTGGACCCGCTGATTCCAGATGCTGATCAGTGGTGGAAAAAGGTGCTAGGGAGACACTTTGCCTGCTCATCAACAGCTTAAACCAACCCAACCTGCAACTACTTGATGCAATGAATCCAGTCCTTATGAGATCGGAAGAGCACACGTGTAGTGATGATAAGCTAGAAGGTTTGCTTTCTGTTGGAAGCCGGGGTCTTTATACTGGAAGCAGAGGCATAGATGCTATAGCAAACTGTACAACTGCAATGGGCTTGGTTTTGTTGTCTGAGAAATCTATAGATTGTTTTGCTGATCGAGATGAGAAGCCTGCCAGTGGTGGTCCATCTACTTTTGTTGACCAGTGCTCAAACTCAAGAGAGGAAAATGTGGATTGATTGAAACGTGAATGCTTATTTCTGGTCTGTAGTAGATTCAGTCTGTAATCGAGAAATGTAATTAGCGCCGTTGTACAGAAATGCCCTGCTTAAACTGTCCATCTTATGACTCAAAAACAAATTAAAGGCACATGAAAAAAATATTCTTTTTCGTATATGCAATGTTTCCACCTTTTCACTTTATTGCGATCATCTTCCCCTATTCTCTGTACTATTTTTGTTAAGAGTTAACCAAGCAAGTTTGAAGTTTGGCTTTTGTTCAGTTTAGCATTTCACTTATTTTAATTTTAATGCATTCATTAGCTGGGGTTTTCTTCCTCTCTTCTCCTTTTCTTGTGTATGGATAAAAGGAAAGCGACCCACTCATGTCTTTTCTTTCATTATAAAAAAGCAACGAGGTAGTGGCATGGGAAAGCCACTCTCATGTGTTTTTGCGGTAAACATTAATGATTTTGCAACCACAAAGGGCTACAAATAAACATTGATACTGTTGGATCTGGTGGCGCATTCCCATCAGGAGCCCTATTATTTATTACAATCACTCTGTTTGGCAACAAATTAAAAAATAATTCTATTTGTAAATTAATTTAAATTTTAAATTTCAGACACATAGTAATATTATATTTAAGATTTAATTAAATATTTAATGTGACGTGAACTTTTATATTATTTTAATTATTACTTTTACATGACACAATTAAATGTCGACACATATATAAAATTTGAATTTTAAATTTATTTATAGATCTAACTTTTTATAAATTGTTACCAATAATTTATTTTCTCCACTTTAAATGGAAGGAGTACGTGTGCTCTTCCGATCTGGGTCATCTTATGATGAGTGATGACCCATTCCTATTCCATGAGTCGATACTATCTTGGGAAGCGAGATTCTTCTTGTGACCATGCGGGCGCTCAATTCGTTCGTTGCTGGAACGATGTTATTTATTTAAATGGGAGGTTAAAGATGTATAAATATATAAAGATCTCTATTTATTTAATATTAATAAAAAAATAATAATTAGATTAGAGACTGGTCCATAATCTAAATAAAAAGTCATGTTCTCTGTATGTTATTATTCAGACATTTGTTTATAACATATGATAAATTCACCGTCTTATTTTTAAATTTTTTTTCCAATCACATAATAAAGAATGTGAGTTTACCTCTATGTCATAAAAAAATTACTTAAATAATTACCTACAAATAATATTTTTCCTATAGAAATAGCGTTATTCTTGGTTGCTGCTGATAATCATAGGCGAGTCTAGATGGTCGTCTCTGGCAACTCCGAAAATTTTTTAAAATTTTCATGTAGAAAAATGAAGAGTCTAGAAATATTAAATATAGTTTGTGTTCGGCGAAATTACTAGACCAAAATGTTCACTCGCGAGAGGGTCGCGGGGTTATATCGCCACTCTGCCTACATGGAGTGCTGCTATTGGCCCTCCGTAACCCCACTACTCTGCCTACATGGGGAGCTGTTATTGGCCCTCTCAGGCTATTATTAGCCCTTAGGCAGGGTGACGGTGTAATCCCGCGACCCTCTCGCGGGTTAACATAACTCAATTACTAAATTCATTCTAATGAATATTTATTAAATTAGTAGTAAGTAAAATTATAATGAATTAGTATAATGAGAATCAAACAAACATTCAAGTACATGCAGAAAATGCATTGTGGTAAAATTGTAGAAATATATGTTATTGAACTGCTGAAATGAACATAGAAAATTGCCTTAAGATAGTCATGATCTTTACAAATGTCACAATGTGCACTTGTTACGTTTTCAACTGAAGAGTTGTGCTAAAAAAGAATGATACTACTTGCATAGATAAGTTCAAAAAACTATAATCTAATGTCTATAAAATCAAGAACTTCTCATCAATGTCAAAAAGCTTGTATCTAAGATTCATGTCGACCGAAGCCCGTTTGGGTGGCCAAGCATTAGAGATGCGCAGTGTAATTTTAAAGGATTTTAGGAATTTTATCTGTAACGCCCCGAGTTCTGAAGACTCGAAACGTTAATTAAATCTTTTCTAACAACTTTTCAAACAACTTGAGTTATAAAAATAAACGGTAAAGTGCCGAAATTCTTATTAAATAACAAAATTTATTCTTATACACATCCCGAAATCGAATATATTGAAGTCTTGATGATAAAATCTTAAATAATGCTGAAATTAATAAAAGATTGTTCAATAATCAATATCCACCACTATATGAGTCACCGGCTCCAGAATCTGAATCAATTTATGAAAGGGGTGAGTATTTCTATAGAAATACTCAGTAAGTTTAGCACATTAATACCTACACGACGCTCTTCCGATCTCAATAACACACATAAACATGTAATTAATTTCTCAAAAATAGTATCTCAATTCTCAGATAAAATCATACATTCACGATGCACGTTCTCATGCATTTAATATGCAAGTTCTCATGCTTAAGCAAAATATTGTCTTCCTTGGTATAACATAAATAATCTCATGCATAACGCATAATTCTCATAATTACAGTTTAATGCACATAATTGACACAGAAGTTAACTAGAAATGCGCAATTTTAAATACTTAACTTGTATAAAGAAAGAACCTACCTCGAATAAGCTTTTCGAGTTTGAGCAAAAGTCTCGAAATTGATTAATTACACTCGCGCCTCGTCTACAAAATAAATAGTTTAAGTTAGGAATTTGAAAATATTAAAATTAAATAAAAGTAGGGATTTAAATTGAAATTCTAAAATAGTTTAGAAACAGGACTGAAAAGGTGGACGCTAAACTTTAGGGTAGAATATGTGAAATTAGAAAGCTGAAACCCCTTTTTAAATAAATTGAAAACATTTAGGGCTTGATAGGTAGTCTGGGAAACTTGAGGGGCTGATTTTTTGAGTAAACAAAACCTAGAGACCTGGGATGCAAAAACTATTAAATAAAAAGACAAAGTCATTGTCTTTCTCCTCATTTCGGCATAACCCAAATTAAAACAACTAAAAAAAAAATAAAACAGGGAGTTTTCGAGTTTGAGTAAAAGTCTTGAAATTGATTAATTACACTCGTGTCTCGTCTACAAAATAAATAGTTTAAGTTAGGAATTTGAAAATATTAAAATTAAATAAAAGTAGGGATTTAAATTGAAATTCTAAATAGTTTATAATTAGGACTGAAAAGGTGGACGCTAAAATTTAGGGTAGAATATGTGAAATTAGAAAGCTGAAACCCCTTTTTAAATAAATTGAAAACATTTAGAGCTTGATAGGTAGTCTGGGAAACTTGAGGGGCTGATTTTTTGAGTAAACAAAATCTAGGGACCTGGGATGCAAAAACCATTAAATAAAAACACAAAGTCATTGTCTTTCTTCTCATTTCGGCAGAACCCAAATTAAAACAACTAAAAAAAATAAAACAGGGAGTTTAAGAGCGAAGAGGGCAACGGGGGCGTGATGGTGGTTCGTGAGGTGGAGGTTGACGGCGGAGGGAGGTCGCGAGGTAGAGGTTCGAGTTTTGGCTGAAGGGTTTGAAGCTTGGGTGCTCGGGTTCAAGATATTCCAGCCGAAGTTTGGGTTTCCGGCGGGTAATCTATGGGTGTTTGTTTCTGGGCTTAAATTATCAGGTGGGTAGCAATTTAGCTGAAGTGGCGGTGGTGTGGCGGTTCGGCAGTAGCGGGGCAGTGGCGACAATGAGGAGCCTTACCAATTTGAATGGATCGAGCAAGAAGAGAAGTATGCTGAGTATTTTTGTTGTGGATGAAAAAATGGGTGAATATAGTTTCTATTTATACTGGTTTTAGGAAGAATGATGAAGGAAAATGTGAGTGATTAAAGCCATTTGTCTCTCAATTACATCTAGGTAGATTGAAGATTGATACAGGGTTGATTTGGGAGGATCAGTTTGTCTATTCTGTTTATGGATAATGGAGCATTGGGACGTGATTTAGGCCAAAGATAATTTTGTTGCTGAAAATGGAGAAGAAGATGGATTCTTGATTGGATTAAAGATGGAAGGATATGCATTGACATTGGTGAGAGAATGAGCTAAGTGGGCTGAAAAGTTGGGCCAAAAAAAGATGTTAAAAGGATGATAAGAATTAATTTGGACCTTATATTTAACACTTAAACTAGATGAGAGCGAGATTAAAATTTGTTTACCGAGAAACTATAACGACTCTATAAAACGTGTTTAAAATTTTCTTGAAAATTTTTTGTCGCTACATTATCTGAAAATTTTTGGTTTGTCCTATGTACGATGTAGAATCTGTGACACTAAAAACAAACAATTTATTCTACAATATTAGTAATCAGACATTATTCGCGTTGCGGATAATTCAAATCTGGCGTTCACATGTCCGTTTGGGCTTTTTCTTGCTCTCAACCACAATAAATTTTATTTTATTTTTCAAATACTTCAAATTTTATACTATTAAATTAGTAGCAGCTGACAGTTAGCTGTTGGAGAGAATGGTCCATTTCTACTCATTTGTCTTCTTCTAATTTATTTTGAATTTTTATTTTTTATTTTTTAATTTATAGTACAAAGGGAAGATTGGGAGGGGGAAAATAAGAAAGGGTGTGTGTGGTTCAAATATGAGATTTTCAAACCAGAACGTAAAAGCTTAATTACTACAATACTTATTCGAAAGTCTTCTTCTAACATAATGTTAATATACACAAAAAAATAATAAGAAAAACTACATTTCTTTGTAACTTCTGCTACATAACTATGGTACTAAAATGATGACGCAATGAATCTTCATTTCTTCATCTACCAGCAGAAGAAAGATGATGAAAACTTTAGCTGCAATTGTACATAAGCATTTCATTAATGTACAAGATGTATAAGTTGGCAATGGTGGTTGAAGACTGACATTTTTCAACTTTACTCATAATTTTTGGGTACTTAAAAAACTACCCTCCCCCCTCTCACTTTTCTATTATCTATTTATTTTTATTTTATTTTTTTTGACATTACAAATGTTCCACCACTCTTTTCCTTTTTCCTTTTTTTTTTTTTGACATTACAAATGTTCCACCATTGATACAATGAAGAACTAATGAATTTTTGGCATGTGTTAATTATACTTAACGTCTCTAATCTTTTAAGTAATTATAGATCACATCATCAATCTTTAATTTTCCTTTTGTGGGTCCTCAATCTTTAATAAAATCCTCATTTTAGTCTCTTTTGACAAAAAAACATCCATTTCGCCCGTTAATGGCAGGGGCATTTTTGGTAAAATATAAAAATAAATATTTTAATATATTTTAATTTTAGAAAAAAAAAATCCCCCTCCCCCCACCAAGTGGCTATCGGAAATGGTAGTCATTTCTAACACCAAAGGGGCCCTCCTTTTGGCTGTCGGAAATGACAGTCATTTTTTGGCTGCCATTTCTGGCAGCTTTGGGCTGAGTCCTCCCTGTGTTGCTGCCATTTTTGGCAGCCGTTTGGCCGAGGGTACTCTAACCCCTTGTGCTCGCAGCAACCAATTCTGGTAGCCTCTTGGGGAGGAGGGGGAAGTCCCCCGCCCCCACTTTTTTTTTTATTTTTTAAAATTAAAATATGTTAAAATATTTATTTTTTATATTTTACCAAAAATGCCCCTTGTCATTGAAAGACGAAATTGACTTTTCCCGTCAAAAGGAACTAAAATGGGGATTTCATTACAGGTTAAAGACTCATAGAAGGAAAATTAAATGTTGGAGTCGTGATCTATAATGACTTGAAAGGTTGAGGGCGTTAAGTATAATTAACCCTTTTTGGCATTTCTCTTTTTGACACATTCAGGTCCTTCACTGTATTAGGAGGATCCTAGTATGTATTTACAGAAACCTTTTGCTATTAAATACCATAATAATGAATTTTTCTAGAGAACCACGTACGGAATTCTGACGACTTCATCACATAACAAAAACCTGCTTTCTCAAGAAAACTTAAGTATCTATTTGATTAATCATTAATTTATGTCATCTTTGATTTTCAAAGATCTTTTCTCATGTAGGAAAATAGAAATCATCCACCTGCTGGCTGCTAAGGAGTCCCGTCTCCGTATCTTGTCACGTCTAGATGAAAATGAATGAAGCTTAAAAAAATGTTCAATACTACATGATAATTATATGCAAATTAAACGTAACTTCCTTGTCATTTTTCAACACCTGAATGCGTATGGGATTCATAAATGTCAATTTATTGCGAAGCCATGGTCCAATTGGAAATAATCTAACTGGTCCAAGTGCTTAAGTACTAGAAATTCAATAATTCAGGTTGTGGTCCATAAAACTATGAATACGTAGTTGAAGTGTTGGTTCAATGGATATTCAGGTGCCAATAGTTTTTGTTAGATGCTTAAAGCGTATCAATCCTAAATGAGTTGAGTTATTTGAACAAAGAGATATACAAAAAGTGAAACAAAATTGGATGTTATTTTTCAAAACATCACATGACTCTTATATAAATGGCAATCACAAGAGCCATACATTTATTTTATCAAATCATTTTTCCTCTCTTTATTCAAATAAAATTATTCATCCTAAATTTATCTCAAAAATCATATCTACAACTCCCTGCGATGTGTGAACCTAAGTGAGTCATGAAGGAGTGAAACAGGAAATTGGAATATATCTAAATTTAGGTTTTTATTTAGACGTAGTGTTCAAAAAGATCTTGGAGGTTTTGTTACAAAGCTTCCCGTTCTATGTGGCTTGTATAAATACATGCCACATTGATTTGAAATACACATGACGTGTATCAATATAGACCACATGGGGTAGGAGTTTTGGTATCAAAACTCCGGGAGTTCTTGAATATTTTCATTTTTATTTAATATTATAAAGAGATTGTAGGTGAGTGGATGCTTAAGAGCCACTTTTAAAAATCTTCCCACAAGTTTTGTTAAAAAACTTCGCATTCATGTGACATGTACGAATACATGTCATTTGAATTTGATATATGCATGACTTGAATTTTAAATACATATATGTGGTGTACACCATTGCACTCGAGAAGTTCTTGAAAATTTTCCGAAAACTTAATAATGAGTTCTAACAAACTCTTCAAACGTCTGGTGTTTTAATGGTACTAGATAGCAATGTGGCGTAATATCAGTCACTGATTTGAGCATTCACCACCCCCAACAAATCAAATCAATGACTGAAATTGACACGTACCATCTTCTTGTGCCATAAAAGTGTCAAACATCTTATGTTAGATTATTTCTAAAGTAAAATATATCCTCTTAAAATAAAGAGACAGTTATTGGTTGTCCTGATATATCACCATATAGTGTCATATGACTATGTGAACACATCACATGAGAAACTACAATCATGTGACGTGCTCCAATATACGTCACATAGCATTATATGATGCTATACATATAAGGTTAGATCATTTTTTCTGTTGTTGGAGCTGTCATAATTAGGTATGGCTCGCAAGCCTAAAATCTCAGCTCAAGCTTTTTTGGCGGCTCTCCCAAAAAATTTTGAGCTCAACTCTAGCTTTTTCTGAGCTGAGCAGATTGGTTAACTTTATTTTTCATTTTGTTAAAAAAATACTAAAAAATTAATATAATAAGTCATTTCTTCTCAACAAGCCTTATTGAGCTCATAAATATGAGTCCGCCTGTACGTGCCAAATGAGCTAGACTGGCCAGCTTGACTCAAGCCTTACCTCAATTTTAAGGTTCAGCCCAAGTTTTAACCTATCTAATAAGGGCCATGAGCCAGCTTAGCTCGTAATTTTTACAGACAGAACCGCTAACAACCCGAACTGACTGGCTCGTTATGTATTTGTAGCTATAATGAGCAAGAATTTTCAAAAAATTAGATATTATTATTAGAGGTAAGGTTGGTGGGAGTATCGTTCAGGAGAACCATGGACTAAGGCCGGGCATCGGGTCGGGTAACCCGACTCTTAGTTGGGCTACTAAAATTCAAACGGAACCGATTCGGTTTTGTTTGAAAAACCAACTAAATTTGAATTAACTCGGATTGAGTCGGGTTTGCGATTTGAGCTGGCCTAAAACTGCTAAGAGGGCCCGAATCTAATAAATGACCCCTCGTGGGGAAAAAAGAAAAAAGAAGAAGAATCGATCCATTAAACAAGTGAGTGAGTCACTGAGAACACAAATCAAAAGTCACAGACACTTTACTGATTACATTACATTCATCATTTGTGTACTCGTGTCCTCCAAATCTTCAATCAATCAAAGTTTCAGTAAAAACACTCAGATTCAAAATACCATACTACTAGTTGTGTTTTAATTTTGAGCTGAAAATATAAAAAGAAAAATGAAAACAAGCTGCTTTGAATTTCAAAACAATTACCAGCGACATGGGAGATGTAACAGCTTCAACAGCTGGGGGATCTGCAGTGGTGTCACCAGTGGCGACGACAACGGACCGAAGGGAGAACAATGGCTGCGACGGCCAGTAGGCAGTGCGGGATTTAGGGTTCGTTGAGTCACGAGTGAGAGAGAGGGAGAGTTCAGTGACTGAGGCCTTGAGAGTTGAGGGTGGACGGGTCGCGTAGGTGATTTGACTAAAAAACTTGAAATGGGATTTGCGAAATTTAACTAAAAACGTGTTTCAAAATTATAGTTTTTTTTTTCTTCTTGTTGTGTTAGACTTTTAAGGGAAAAAATTTAAAAAAAAAAAAAACTTAAATCGGGTACAATCCGACTCAGTTCTTGCAGAGTACTCAGGCTACCTAGGTTCCTAGGTTCTACAGATTGGAAGAATCCAACCCGTAGCTTGAGTCAAACTCTCATCTTCCAGCCCCACAGACCGAACCATTTCATATATTACGTGACGTAACCCAACTCTAATCAGGTTGGACGGGTCGGGTTACTCGGTTTCTCTGATTTTGCATCCAGCCCTACCATGGACATGCGGGATATGGCGTTTTTGCGGTAATGATGTTGGCGATAAAGATAATCTAAATTATTCAATTTAGAGTTTTTTGTTTAGCTAATTATAACTTAGACGGTTGTTATTGTAATATCATACTAATTTTTGTTCGAGCTTTTGAGTTCTAGACAGCTACATTCGTTTCAACTCCTTAATGGGGCTTGGCATATTGAATTATGAAGAATGCTACTGGATTGATGGACGGGATTAAAAGTTAAAGGTTTTTCTTTTCAAATTAAATATTTTTGTAAATAAAATTATATACGGAATAATTTGTGAGTTGTCAAGAACCAAATGTAGTTGAGAGATCGGAAGAGGACGTGACTAGACATTCATAAAGATGCCAATCCAAACATTTTGCATCAAATCATATTCTTGCCCATGCAATTAATACACATAATTCCAGTCACTGTATGCTAAGGACCAATAAAGAAAAGAAAAAAAAAACATAAATCCAATCCAAGTAAAATAGAGAGGAAACTCTCAAACTCGATTTATTTGAAAATAAAATTTAGTTAAAATTACTTCATTCGCATATTTCTTAAAACTCGCATATATACTATACAAGTCTCCATAACTTATTGAGATAAAATATATTTGTAATTCAAAATAGATATAGAAGGCTAATAGGGGTATTTCACATTCTTCTTCGATTCTAGCTTTGTAGTGATATATCATAGTGTTTGTTACCGTCTCATTAGACGAGATAGACAAAATAACATCAGATAAATTTTTCTTGGACAAGTTCGCCAATCAGGATAGTACTTGTAAAACAGAATGAGATTAATTTTAAAGAGAACACTATCAAAAAATTTAATGTTAAAAACATAAATATATCATAAAATGAGGCAAAAGTTAAGACTTTGGTCACAGTTTTCTCCAAATTTATTATCCGCCTCAATCCTTAGAACAAATTATAAAAGGTCATTATGATATGAAATATAGCATAAGCAAGATGAAGAAGTATAACATATCTTTTCTTTTCACTTCAAAAGAAAAATTTATAAATTAATTGTGAAATTTTATATTAAAAGGGGGGAATGAAAATGTAAAAAAAAAAAATCAGCACCCTGCTTAGGGTTTCATTAATCCATGGTAAGAGGAGAATATATTTATTTTAATTTAGAGTAATTTTCACTCTAGGTCTCTAATTTTTTAATTTTGTATCAATTTTGTTCTCATTCTTTTTGAGGCATATTAGGCCCCTAACCTTTCATTTATTATCATATTATGTCTCAATAATACTTTTTATCTCCAACTTTTCAATTTTCACCATTAGTCAGTATCAAAATGACCATTTTACTTTGATTTTTTATTTCCACTATGGATACTCAACTTTTCATTTTTTATACAATTTTGTCGCAATCCATTTCGGGCGCATAGGACCTGAACCCTTCATTTTTTTTGTCGTGTTTATCGCCATTAAAAATTTCCATAGCTAACATTTTAATTTTGCCTGTTAATATCTATTAAAATTATCATTATGTCATTAATTATTTAAATAAAAATAAAGAAGAATATAAAATAAGAAGTGCGCCCACTCTAACCCACTCCAACATAACTCAATGACAACAATTGGAAATAATGATAACAAAAAGCTGGATTTATCACAATCTTGATAGATATCAAATCCGAATTGAAGAAAATTGTCGATCTAAGTATCAGTATAACGAATCGGATTAGATTCCTTAATGTAACATAGATCACGTGGCGAGTACGGATTGGGTATATCCGCCTAAAAAAATTGACTTTTGATTTATAAAAATCGAACATAATCCTAATACTCTAATTTTAATTTAATTTAATTTCTTGTCTTTCTCTGTTATTATTATCACCCTAATTTGCCCCTGAACTATTACCCATCTCAATCCGGTCTGATTTACCAATTATGGATGGCAAGACGGATTTTGGGGTCTCAAAAAATTTGCAAAAAAGGGAATTTTCAGCTCCCCCTTTTTGTTGCTGGAAATGGCATCACTTCGATGGTAAGTTTTGAAATGTCATTATAGATCGGAAGAGGCAGCTAAAGGAAATGGGGCCGATTTAGAGTGAACTAAAGGTGTCAGTAGTAATTTTAATGGGAATTAACAATAGTAATTAAAAGGTTTATAATAGAAAGCATTAGTAGGGCATAACACGACAATAAATGAAAGGTTAGTGGTCCTGTACGCCCAAAACAATTGTCTAAAAATTGAAAAGTTGGGGACTAATAGTGGAAATAAATAATTAAGGGTACAATAGTCATATTGATAGGGACTAATTGTGAAAATTAAAAAGTTGGGGACGAAAGGTAACATTAGAGATATAATACGATAATAAATGAAAGGTTGAACTCAAAATTGATACAAAATTAAAATGTTGAGGATCTAGAATGAAAATTACCCGTTAATTTATTAGACATCATGGACCCCTGGATTCTCATTGTCTATTTAAAGCTACAAATTAGCTAACTGCCAAAAATCGAAATTAGAAAAAACGTAGTATTGAAACTTCCTAAAATGCACTTCACAAAAAAACAAAAAATATATATATATTAAATGAAATTAGTCTGCGGTACCTTTCTACTGCAATTTTCCCGCCAAAAGTTTGTTAATATGGTCATTTTTGAGATTTTATTTTCTTTGAGGTAACTTGAGTGGTATTTTGTAATTTTCATTTTTTTAATTTTTTATTATTCTCTTCCATCTTATCCATTTCTTCAATATTGCATCTTATCTTAATTTTTTTTTGGGTGCTTAACAAGTCTTTTTTGAATTTAAATCAGTTTCATTTACATTTTTTTAGTATATGAATAGTCGAGCACTTATACTGTCACATGATGTATTTTTTATTTTATTTCACGAGCACAAACCCAACCCTCTAAACTTCATTTGACTCTTGAATTTTGAATTGAAGTCTATGGTATGTTTTAATTTAACGACTTTTACATATATAGATAATCAAGTTCAAGCCTTTTTTTCCTTAATTAAATCGAGTCATAATTTTTTTTTTGCAAATTTTTTTTTAGTTAATTGTGACAATATCATCAACTGATATACTAAAATTAGTTTTATAAATAAAAATGGTAGAGCAAGAAAATAGATGAGATTTACAGTCTAATTTAATAACTAATAGATAAGTAGCATCATTCAATTGCTTAAATTATAGATACATTTAATTACCTAATTGTCTAACCAATGGATAAGCGTTAACGTGCTTGAAATTTGTTTATATATATATCTATAGGAGGACCTGGGGGAGGGAAATTTGGAAAGAGGTACGCGTGGTTCTCCAGCCTAAAATACGAGCATCTTAATGAACAGAGTTCAATTCAAACCACACATTTATAGTTTATAATTAATAGAAATGAAATATATAAATTGTTAGTTTAAGTTAATTGAAAATTACAATTATAATTTTTTCTTAATTTTTCCTATATGGTTATTAATAATTATGACTATTTTTCCTTAAAAAATATATGACTACTTTTATATATTATTAATTTATATTATCTTCATGTTGTATTGCTATATGGATTTCCAATAAAAAATATCGTCAGAGTATATAATACCGTTTAACTAAAAATTATTTCATACAATGTCATTTTATCTAAAATAGTGATAAAAATAAAATAATATTTATTTGTGTTAATAATAACAATTGTGTTAAAATTTGCTGTAAATAATATTTGTATTAACATGACAAAAAATAAATTTTCATTACTATTTAGTTGATATTAAAAGTTAATTATTTCTTATATTAAGTAGGTAACGAACCTTATAAAACCACATACAAAAAAAAAGGAAAAAATTTATAAAATTTCATATTATTTGTTTTGAAAATAATTATATATATATTCTTTCCGTACAGCGCATGAGTGAAAATCTAGTAATAATAATAATAATAATAATAATAATAATAATAAAAATAGACTTCCTAAAATGATGGGGAAACCCCTAAATTTTGCCTTTTATTACTAATGGGTACAACTTTTTGGACTTTTGGGGTTAACTTCTTAATTTTCTCAAGAAATTACTAACATTAATTTTATTTTATTGTTCCAAAAGAAATAAATTTTGTATTCAAACCTCTACAAAAATAGTATTAATTTGCATTTTTTAAAAGGCCGAATGATTGTCAAAAGTTTACAATATGAGCTACACCCTATGATCGCGGATGGTCCTCAACCAACCCACCATGGTTTGAATTCTCTATTTCTTGTTGGAAGGACTCACAACAACGCACGTAACCAGATCAACAATCAATCAATTTACCAACTTACATTTGTAAGCTAATCACTTCCCTAAAGCTTAACAAATAATAACTTGACAGATGCTCACTTCTTGTAACCTTTTTTCAATTACTCAAAAGACAAATAGAGTGGGCATAATTAATGCCAGTTGTTTAAAATACAAAGTGGGGATTAAGTGGGCGTTTGCAGTTTTGATTCCATCCTCATTTATGGAATTATTAATTTTTCGACTTGATAACATTCAACTAATTTAATTGTCAAGTGGGCCAATGTCAACTAAAAACAGTTACTAAAATAAAATATTAGCAACTTGAATATAAAACTTTATATTAATTGCATTATTGGGCATAAAGTCAATTTCACTTAGGTCTAAAGTAAGACATAAACAAAATTATTAGGCCCCATCGGGCATATAATATTTTCTGGTGATGCTATGGATGATTTGCAGACAAGAAATATATTCTTAGGTTGAAAAAACAAATATGCGATCCACCAATTAGGAGTCTTGTTTACCAATCCTAATTGAAAAATACTCAAACATAGTAACATTTAGTTCAGATTCTGAGAGGCGAGAAAGCGGTTTACTAGGGTAAAAGCCGAACTCTATGAGAATGAATGTTTGATATGTGCCTATACTTTTTGACATATTCATGGATTTGTTAAAAGACAGTGTCAATAAAATGATTGTAATAAGTATAAAAAGTTAACAAGAAGATGGAATTTAATGATTTGGGGGCGTGGGGGGAACTATGATCGTGAGTAGGTTAAGAAAATAACAACGGTTTAAATGATGATTAGACGACGTGTTTCTTTGTTGCCTGAAGAAGATAGTTAGTATGAATAGGATTAAATTTGGGTTAATTATCCTAATAAAAAATTAAATAAGGTGGCGTAAGGTTTAGTCTAAAAGAATCGAATCAACTGGAAAATAAATAACAAAAGAAGACATAAATAAATAAGAAACTCCTATCCCTTGACATTCCATATTTGGCAACTTTATTATTTCCTTTTTCTTATACTATGGAATTATATAAGAATTTTGATAATGTGGTGCTATGTAAATTGGTAGAGGGAAATGTATCATATACACCGAGTGTTTCTGTTTGTCTCCATAATAACAAGTGTTTCCAAATCAAAATTGGAAATTATATTATGGTTCTTTTACATGATCAAACTCATGATCTAGATAGTTGATATGACACTGACCAAGGGCTTATATGTATATGTGTGTGTGCGCGCATGTTTTTTTAGCCACATTATGAAATGGTTTCACAGGAGAACTAGATTTTGATTTCATGGTATTTTTGTCGTTTTTCCATATTTTAAGTTGAAATTTCAAAATTCTTAATATCTACAATAAGAAAGTGAAACTTATTAGCAACTTACACTCGGTTTGGCAACCAGTTATGCCCTTTTTTTCCTTTTAGTACGTGTAAAAAATTAAGAAATTGCAAATTTTGAGCTCAAAATTCTTATCTATTTTATTTACTGTTTAGTTGTGAAATTTATTTTAATCCTTATGTATTATATCAATTTAAGATATAAATTAGCGTGAATTCAATAATTAAAAGTATTCATCGAATTCATACAAACAATCATCATTTTTTCTAATACCTTTGTGTTTATATGTAGAGAATAATGAATTAGAAATTCAAGTTTCTCAATCTAAACCAAACAATTAAGTAAAGAGAAAAAATACTTTCGCGGTACGAAATTTGACACTCGAAAAAGACAATAAAATAACGAAACGAAAAATATGTATGAACTTGTCCTAATTCGTATGTACCCACAATTCATTCCATAATTTTTTGACTTTTGTTTCTTTAATTAAATTAGTATTAGTATTAGTATGTAGTGATGTTAGTGTGGTACAGCCCTTGTTAAAGGCCAAGGAAAATCAATTAGTTTCACCAACTTTATGGTATTCACTTTTTGAATTTGTGAGTTTGGATCTACTATTAATTTGTAGGGGTCTGTTTTTCTTTAAGAAAAAATGTAGTGGTCTTTTTTTTTTTGCATATTATTATTATTATTATTATTATTATGCAACTTGATAGAATGATAAATGGAGATTTCGCGAGTCACCACCATTAATTGATCAAGGGTAAGTCTAAACTTTATTAGCTACATTTTGCTCGAAATCAAGTGGTCATACTCGATTCATCGTACTCGAGAGTAAAATTAAGAGTTATTTTTACCTCTAATCAAGCAGGCTTTATTGTCTAAGCATGTTTTTGGCCAATTATTTTGAAAGAACTCTTTTTTACTTGTTATTAATGAATAAATACATATTTTTGAAGACAAATTGTAATAAAATTATGTAAAATTATGATTATAGACGTTTATAGTTTTTTAAATGAATTAATTCAAATACTAGCTAGAGTAGTTGCTGGAAATTCAAATTTCAGGGAATTCACAAATTTCCACATCACACATCAAGAACATAATACATACAAGTGATTTACATTAAAAGATTGCAATGTTTATTGTTGATGTGCAAAATGAACATCATCTTTTTTATTTTGATGTCAAACCCCTCAATCTTCACATATTTCACGGACGATGCAAGTTGACAATTATATTTGACTTAAACAAAAGAAAAAATATATATTTGCCTTCCGAAAAAAAGGAAATTAAAAATATATTTTTCAATTAATTGAAAAAAATGTTAATTTGCATTAAAAAAAGGGACCCCTAACGTTTGGTTTTGTTGAATGGGAGAACCTCCAATATTTTACTTTTGGCCCCAAACCACAACAATCCGCATTTCTTGCATATGAGGATTGTGGAATCTTGTTTGGCCAAGTTGGCCGCTAATTTTGATTGAAATGTTAGAAATGCTTTCTCCTCTAGTATAATAATAATAATAATAATAATAATAATAATAATAATAATAATAATAATAATAAATTAAAAAAATAAAATGTTAAATCGCTGCAAAAGCCCCAACCTTCACATTCATTTACACTTTCGTCTCCAACATAAATCTAGTCCAACAAGTCTCAAACCTTTACATTCATTTGCATTCTAATTCAAATACATACACTAAACCTAGACCAACATGTCTCGAACCTTTTAGATATAGTTCACTCATATTTCTGAAAAATTAGTTTCTACCTCAGCTTTAGTAAAATGTTTTTCATAGAAGTTGAAAAGCTCCATATTTTTGTATTAAATGCATAATAAATGTTACATAAAGAGTAAAGAAAAATAATACATGTATAATGACAAAATTCTAAATTAAATTTGACATGAGTTTTGTTATTATGCACACATAATAACTTTTATGTACTTTTATATAGTATGGATTTTAAATTTAATTTCAATTATGATATAATTCCAGTTAACGGTTGCCAACCCTAACACTTTTATTATACTTAAATATATTCATCTGGATGAAAGTACAAGTGAATGCAAACATTGAGTTCATACTTGCCGAAAATTAAAGGTTGGGAATATTCGCTGTAATTTATCCAAAATAAAGTATAAATAATAAAATTTAAAAGATATTTATTAGGGTAGAAATTTTATCATGCCTTAACAGTTTCTTGAGGCTTGTCCACTTGCTAAGGTGAACAACGCTTTTATTAAGCTTGGTTTAGGGGCGGGGTAGAGTCCCCTTCCTCTCCTTTCCTGCCTAACAAAAAAGCTATCATTGATGGTAGTGGAAAGTAATAATGTTCAAGAAGAAAGATTTTTTTTTTAATTTTTATAATATTTTTGTTTATCTAATAATTAAGAACTTTATGTTGCAAAAATAAATGTTGCTAGAACATTGATCATATTTATCCAACTTTATGCAGATAATCGTGATAAGAAATTCATTTTTTAATTTCTTAGTCGTACATTCTCTCAACAAACTAGTTTCCGAAACGATTATGCAAACATGCTAATTCACAATACATATTTGTTATTTCCCCACACAATAATGATCTATCTAAGAACTGCAAGACAAATGTGAAGATTGTAAGAGTTTAATATATTAAAATAAAATATTAGAGTTTTTTTTAGGATATTTTCGTAAGAATAAGTTTCTTGATATTAATAAAATAACACTTATATCAATTGGGTCATTGTTCAAAATCAACTGTTAATTTAGCATAATCATAGGACGATAAATTTTTCAAATGAAGGGAAATATCAAGACGGGAGTATGGCGTCAAAATAAAAAATTGAAATCCTTTTATACTGCGATAGCAAAAGTTGGAGTCCTTTTAAAAAATTTTGTTAACAGTAATTTGTCGTTTTCCTCATATTTCCCTTTCAATTTGAGAGCCACACACACTCTCTCTCTTACACAATAATCGAGGGGCATCCCCCAGCCCGTCTATGGAGAAAGAACCTTTTTCGTCGCTCTAGGGTCCAATCCTCTTATATTCATTCCTCACCCTCCGATCACCCCTTCAAATCCATCTCCGCCGTACGCTCTCTCATCAAATTCTAGAGCTTTTCCCTGATCCATCACCCGCCCGCACCATGCTTGATTTCTAGAGCCCTTCTTCCTAAATCGAGCAACTTTTGAAGATGGAGGTGGAAAATTCCTTCAAGTTGATTCGTTGCTGTAGCAGTAATGGAATTGGGACTAGTGGCTGCAGTAGTGGAGCTTACGATACTGTTTGGGAGTGCGTGATCCCTTACGTGCAGGACCCCCGTGACAGGGATGCCGTGTCGCTTGTGTGCAAGAGATGGTACGAGATCGATGCTATAACTCGGAAGCATATTACTATCGCCTTGTGTTATACGGCGACGCCTCAGCGGCTATTCCGGAGGTTCTCTCATCTTGAGTCGCTCAAGCTCAAGGGAAAGCCCCGGGCTGCTATGTTTAACCTTATCCCGGAAGACTGGGGTGGGTATGTTACTCCTTGGGTGGAGGAGATCGGCAGGTCTTACAGTAAAATGAAGAGTTTGCATTTCCGGAGGATGATTGTCAAGGATTCGGATCTTGAGCTGCTTGCGAAATCGCCTGCAGGCAAGGTTCTCGAAGTGTTGAAGCTGGATAAATGCTCGGGTTTTTCCACGGATGGTCTCCTCATTATTGGCCGCTTGTGCAGGTAAATAGGGGGTGGGGGAGCCTAAAAGATTAATTTTGACGCCCACGTTTAATTTCTAAACTCCATCTTTCTTTGATTTGATTAATTTCTGAACCAATTTTTCGTGGCTATTTTTCTGGTGTTTTTTTTTTTTAATTTTCAATGTTAGTAATTTGTACACTTACTAATTTGATGTTTGCTGGACAGCTAAATTTACATTAGTGCTTATGTGGATTCTTACACACACGTATGTAACTGTTTCTGGAAGTAGGTGCTTAAATCTAAGAAAAGCGAATTTCAAATGGTAAATGTTGTCCGTAAGCAATTCCCTATTCTTGAGGAGAAAAAGGATGAACTTTGACACTTGACTTTTTAAGTTTTGTGGTTGATGTTTCTAGATTTTACTAATTGAGTTATTGTTTCTTCTTCTTTTTCTTCTTCTTTATTTTTAAGTATATATAATCCCTTTCCTTAGATATGTTTTTGGTTTCTTAGTAATTGAGTTATTGCAGTGTTAACTTGATTATTATCGTTCATGCTTATGTGTACCTCATACTCATTTATTTTTTTGGTAGTCTGTGTCTAAAGTTCTCTGGAAAAGAAATGAGAATTCAAATGATTGAGTTTTCTTAACTTTCTTTTCTCTTTTTCTTTTTTAGAGGATCGTTGTTATTTTTGTCCACAGTTCAAACAAATTTAGTTTCTTTGTTCTTCTGAATCTATCAGTTTCCCCATTGATGATGTTTTGTGGTAATTACTGTCTACTTTCGTTTTTTTCTACTTAGTAAGTATTCCTGATTATGTCTATGTATATTACTTTTTAAAACTTTTTTCTTGATTTCTCTTGGGTAAATGTATAGGGTAAATGTATAGGGAATGATTGTCCTTCGATTTCGTGGATTATATTACGTGTGTCCCATTGTGAATTATACTTATAATTTCTTTTGCATTGATTCATCTTTATCTGGGATTATCTCTGTGGAGGTTAAATCTGATACTGGAAGAGGAATGTTGGAATACTATGGGGTTACTCAAGGGCCTCACTGGTCCGCTAGGAATTTTTATGCACCGCACTCGTTATCAGCTTGCAAAAGTGTGAATCTGGTTGGAATAGAGTTACTTTCATTAAGAGCTTGTTGTAGGGAGCTTTACTTAAAAATTAATATTTTGAAAGTTGATTTTTGGGAGAATGTGAAGTGGAGTGCGAAGAAAGTGTAAAAATTTGATTATGGAGAATATGTGGTTGGTATTGAAGTTTTACTTGTTGACAAGCTTTTGATTTAAAAGCTCCATAGAACATGCTCTCTTGTTTTTAATCTATTCTTGTAATTTTGAACGATGGTTCTAGGTTGAGTCATTGAGTTTTGGTTTGGTTGGAAACTTTAGAAATCTTCTATCTTCTTGTCATTGTTGAGTTTTTATGAGAGTCAACCTTTGGCATACTTATTGTGCACCAGCAGGGCCCTTGTGGGCCTCGCTACTGACTTGCAACAATAAGGGGGAGTATTTTTTTTTTTGGTCCATGTAAGAGGCGGGTCCTGTGGTTGACTCCATAAGGTGAAAACTTGAGGGCATAGTAATTATGTCATAAAATGCATGATGTATTTCAATTGTGTGCTCTTCTTAAGCATTTCATTTCAGACATGTGTGTGCATTATAATTGAAGGATAGTCAGTCACTTCAAAAAATGGAACTTTTTGGGCGCTCAGGGCTGTTGATTTTTCCAGCCTCATTAGGTACTACAGTTTAAAATTTGATTTCCCAAGGTTTTATGTTTTGATCTCCAATAAAATAAAAGTTTTTTGTACTTTTGAGAAGTTTTGGATCAATCGGGAAACATTCGCTGGAGGTTGGAAACAATTAATGCAGTTCTGACTCACATATATTTTCGTTTTCTTTTTTAGCACTCGAATTGCAGCTAGAGGATTCCAATTCTTGGTTGCCCTAGATTTTGCCAAGTAACTTGGATATTGTCAAATTTGTGTCATGCTTTTCACAACTTAAGATCTGACTAGGATTCAGTTAGGAATCCTTAATTCGTTGATGTCACATAAACATAGTGACTGCATTTTAACTTTAGCATACTGACCTTTGTACTTTATGATTAGCTAGTGGAAGTCATAAGAAGAAAAATTGGAGTGGCGAATGTTACACTGGGACGTGAACCACCCAAAAATCAAAGCAACCTCCCCTTCCGAGTGATGTTGATTTTTTCTGCTTTGTTTGATGTGTTCATCTACTTTTCATGTAAACTTGGAGAAACTGCAATTTAATTGATACGATATAGTTTTGGAAGAAAAGATCAGATTGGCCTAAGCACACTGAGAAATGTTTCGGTGCATTGATGTATTTACCAATGTCTATTGAGCAACCTTGCCTCCTCGAGCCGAATGGTGGTCAATTGATTTTTCTGGAGCGAACTGTTTTTAAATGGTTTTGATCTAAATGTAGCTGCAGCGCTTATTATTTGCAATTATATTGATCTCAATGCCTTGGTAGGAACTTGAAAACTTTGTTTATGGAAGAGAGCCAAATACGTGAGAATGATGGGGACTGGCTGCATGAGCTTGCTTCGAACAATACAGTTCTTGAAAATGTTAACTTCTACATAACAGAGCTTACCGAAGTGCAATCTTCAGATCTTGAGCTAATGGCCAAAAATTGTCCCTTGTTAACCTCAGTGAAGATCAGTGACTGTGATATATCTGATTTAATTGGTTTCTTTAAAGCTGCAACTGCACTGGAAGAGTTTGGTGGGGGGTCTTTCAATGAGCCACCTGGACAGATTGGTGAGGGTGTCTTTAATGAGCAATTAGGGAAGTACTCCTCAGTGTCATTTCCACCAAGATTATGCTGCCTGGGTCTTACCTATTTGGGGAGAGCAGATATGCCCCTGGTTTTTCCGATTGCTGCGCGACTAAAAAAGATCGGAAGAGCACACGTCTATGCTCTGCTTGACACAGAAGGCCATTGTCTCTTGCTGCAAAAATGCCCCAACTTGGAAATCCTCGAGGTAAAATCTAAAATCATTAATTGTCCTTGTATTTAGCTTGTCATGTATGTAGTCTTCTCACACCTGAAAAATTATTTGCTATGCATCTTTTTGAATTTCGTACTAAGCTCTTCTTTGCTTGCTTGATACTTCAACTTTCTGAATTACTGGATCTAGAATTGATAAACTGATTGCAGTATGGTCTCTCTGGTTTTTGTTGGCATAAGTATGTTTCTCATGTCTGTAGATACTTTTTCGGGTGGATGTTTTTATGTGATGCTCAATTTTCTAGAATTTATCATGATAATTTTCTCAACTTGCGTCATCTTTTCATGAATGAAAATTTATAGCTGAGAAATGAGTGGGTGAAATTGCATATGGTAATTTAGAACTATAACACTGGACCTAGATTACCTGAATGTTAACTATGGGGCCATGTGAGAACTGTATGATAGAAGTAGACAGACCCTAAAAACTGAAAGTGAGTTCGTCTTGGAAGTCACCGCATTCACTTACATTGCTCGGTTAGGTTGCTGATATTGTTTCTTATAGTGAATTGGTAATGTTAACATATCATATTGTTTTGGGCATGGATAGTGCTAGCTTGTTTAGATGTGTACTTGTGTTGTTGGATGTTGAGTACTAAAACATATCTCTGATAACAGGCAAGGAATGTTATTGGAGATAGAGGTTTGGAAGTTCTAGCTCAGTACTGTAAGAAAATGAAGCGACTCAGGATTGAGCGAGGAGCTGATGAACAAGAAATGGAAGATGTTGAAGGTATAGTTTCCCAGAGAGGATTAATTGCTTTGGCTCAAGGATGCCTTGAACTGGAATATTTGGCTGTATATGTGTCTGATATCACAAACGCATCTTTGGAATGCATCGGCAATTACTCAAAGAACTTGTGTGACTTTCGATTGGTTTTACTTGATCGTGAAGAAACAATAACCGATTTGCCTCTTGACAATGGAGTTCGATCCTTACTAATTGGTTGTGATAAGCTTAGGAGGTTTGCCCTCTATCTGCGCCAAGGAGGGTTGACAGATTTGGGACTCAGTTATATTGGGCGGTACAGCCCAAAAATAAGATGGATGCTTTTGGGTTATGTTGGGGAATCTGATGATGGTCTCGTGGAATTCTCCAAAGGCTGTCCTAGCCTGCAAAAGTTGGAAATGAGAGGGTGTTGCTTTAGCGAACGTGCATTGGCTATGGCTGCAATGCAGCTAACTTATCTGAGGTACCTGTGGGTGCAGGGATATAGGGCTGTTAATCATCTGGATCTCTTAAAAATGGTGCATCCGTACTGGAATATTGAGTTGATACCTGCAAGAAGACTCTGTGTTCAAGATGAAAACGAACAAACTGTGATTGTTGAGGACCATGCGCATATAAGATATTATTCCCTTGCTGGGCAGAGGACAGATTTTCCAACTACGGTTATGCCACTGGACCCGAATGCTCTTCTCAGTTGATTCTTCTCAGGTTCCATTGTGGAAGACAATTTTTCCTGAAGAATTTATTGTTGTGATATAACTGGATCGTTGCAGAATACAATGAAAAGTGGAGAGTTGTATATAACCCTTTACATGCATCCGTTAGCTGTCTTGTTTATAACTTCTGTAACTGTTTACCTTTTTCTTTCTTTTTATTATGGTGAGGTTTTTTCCCGTTGAGATACGATTCTCAAGGTCTGGATAATTTAATGTAATAAGAATGTATTTTTTTTGGTTTAAATTTCCCCCCATTTTTTCCTATGAAGCAATTTGGGGCCGTTTGTGGTGCTCAATCTCTTGGACATCCAATTGTGGGCAAATACTTTGGTAGCTGGAATTTTGTTGGTGTTGAATGACATGTTGAATTGTAAATAAGAGACTTGTACTTCTTCATGCTACGCAAACTTATCATTTGTATGGTCCAATTGGTTCTACGATTTCACTGGTGTTGCTGATAATGAGTGCATGTCAGCAAATTTTTTCTACTTCAAAATGTTAGATAATTCGCATCCACACAGTGGAATATACAAGCATTATACAAATTAGACCACTAATTTCTTAAAATAATGAAAAATTTTTAAGCCCTTTTGGAAGGTGTCATCTCGTGTGAAGGCATCATAACAGCATCTCTCATGGTGTATGGTGAATTGCTTCGTACGTGGCTTGAATTAATAAAAATTGTTATAAGACATCTATAATGGTAATGTTAATTTAAGAAGCAATTTGACACTTGTCAAGATATGAACAGTTGACACAATAATGAGAAAGAGAGAATGAAAAATAGAGCGGATACATATAGACATTATCTATATTCAGACATTCTAGAAAATAATGTTTACTTATTTTTTATTGTCACATCAGTTTTTTAAATGATGTAGCAAAAAAAATTTTCCATTGGACATTCCGTTAGAGATTCTCTAATGGTACCTCTAATAATTGAATTGATTTTATCTAACATTACCCTTGTGAAAATAATGGAAATATAATATGAAAAACGGATCTAGAGTAAGGGAAGTAAAAGGCTTAATATGTTCAAGGTAAAAAACAAAAAGACGCTCTTCCGATCTATAAAATAAAATCATGTGACTAGAATTTCTTGAACGTTTTACACTTTTTTTTTTGCCAATGAATGGACATGTATTTTCAACTAAGGGTGCATTTTTTGGATTGTAAGCAGTTATTTAAATGTAAAAAAAATTCCTTCACAATGCTAAATGCTAATTGAGCTTTATTGAAATAAAGTTTATAATAATAATAGTAATAATCCTTCGGTTCCAAATATATAGAGTCTACTATGCTTCTTCACATGGATTAAGACTTGTATTGGAAACATACATTTTACAATCCGTGTTCCCAATTTACCCTTTATTTAATGAGTAGAATTTAAAATTGATAGTTTTAAGTATTAAGAAAGGACATATTTGTAAAATAATACAAATTATACTTACTAATAAAGAAAGATAACTATATATTTGGAACAAAGAGAATAATAATAATAATAATAATCCTTCCGTTTCAAATATATAGTTTCTACTCTGCTTCCTCACGTGGATATTAAATTGTATTGGAAACATACATTTTACAATTTGTGTTCCTAATTTACCCTTTATTTAATGATTAGAATTTAAAATTGATAGTTTTAAGTATTAAAAACGGAAATTAGTAAAATAATACAAATTAGACTTACTAATAAAAAAAGGACTATATATTTGGAACGGAGGGAATAATAATGATAATTACTACCTCCGTCCCACAAAGATTGTCCGGTAAGTAATTTTACATGGATTAAGAAACAATAATTAATAGAGTTCAAACATTAAATTTTAATTTAATTTTCCATATATACCCTAATGTGTCATTAATTATTTGAAAGACTTTCAATGTATAGGTAATTGAATAATAATAGTTAATTAGAGGCACATATGAAAATGAAATATTAAATACATGTTCAATATGATAACTGGGCTATCTTTTTGAGACTGCAAAAAAAAATAAATACTATACTATTTTTGTGGGACGGAGGTAGTATAATAATACAATAATGTGTTTTGTTGAAAGTGAAATTCATATGGGAAAGTATGAAGTTGTGTTATTCGGGAAAATGTTTTCCTTGTGTTTAAGTGAGTATAAGTTGGATTACATTTGTATGGGAAAAATGCTAATCAAACATTATAAAAGTAGAAGCTTGGGTGATTAAAAAAAAAAAAAATTTCCATGGAAAATATTAATAATCAAATGCACCATAAATTTTGACGAATTTCTTGACTAAAATAGAGAATGTTGTGGTTTATGTTTTAGCTGACGGTGAAAGACACATGCATAAATGCAAGTAATTTGAGATCGGAAGAGCACACGTAAAAAAGACAGATGAAAAGAGAATTAAGTGAACAGAACTGAGATAGAAAGCTAATTGATTTATGAATTTTTCCATCTTTACTTTATTCCAATGAAAAAGACAAGCAGCGGAAAAAACCATATGAAAGTTTGCCACTTTATGTCCAAAAACAGGATTCACATTCACCAAAAAGCTCTGATTGATAATAGGAAAAAGAGGCAGATTGCTTTCTTATGCAAATCATAAACAAGTTGGATCCTTCTGTAAATGTTAGATAATCTGTCATTCAGAAGAAGTATCACTGCAAATTGTCATATCCTCCTTATGTTGCACGGGAAGCGCATATTATCTTTTTCTTTTTCGATTTATCGTCCACTAGTACACAGTTTATATTACAAAGTCGACAGGGATGGCGACTTGCCTTTTTGTGATAGTGCAGCAGAAGTAGGAAACAGAGGCAACCATTATAGCAACTAATATCAGTAGCAAATGGGGAGGCATGATTTGTTTAGTTATTGTCTTCATTGTGGATTGCCAACTAGCAAGATAGTGATCCATTTACTACCAATAATTCCTCACGAACCACATGAATAATAATTAGTAAAGAAATCCACTACTTTTGCTACTACTGTGCCTCTTGCTATTATTCTATGAAACCCTGTAATTTATTCTATGCTTTGTTTTGAATGTATGCCCTCAATTTGCTTAATTGACCTGTGGCTGTTTTCATGTCAGCCAATGCTAGATGACTATGGCTATTCTTTAGAGATGCAAAAATGCGACCCGGAGCTCCAAGTACCCTTAAATATCTTAATGAAACTTAAGATCTTTTCTCCGGTGGCAAAACATAGATGCCATTCAGTGGATAACATTATCGGGAGCGAGAATACTAAATCTAAACAGGTTAAATTCCTTTCAACCTTTCTTGATTCAGTATACAGAAAGTGAATTCAGAATCTCAAATATTATGTTATCATTTAAGACTTGTTCAAGAAGCTATACCAATGCCAGATGCCAGAATTGACTAGTCATGCAGATAGAGATAATTCACATGCTCAGAAGAAAATTGACAGACTCCAACCACGAAAAGATAACAGAAAAAAATGCGCGCACCCATAGTATAAATATCATGTAGAACATCAAATGTGTAGAATGGTTTAAAGTAGAAAATGCTTCAATTTAGTGGAGAACACACTCAGCCAAGAAAAAAGTTATGAAGATTGTCAAATTCTGTCAACTTGGCCTAATTGAATACATAGTCTAGGAATAAAGGGCCCCAAAAGATAACAAACATCCGGGCATTTGCAGTATTTTAATGCCAATCAGCTTATTCACCCGGATCATACAACATCATAGCGTATCTACCAACTTTACTTGAAAGTAATCCAGCGAAACCAGAAAATAAGCAAGAATCAAGATTATAAACAATTGTGGTAATATCTGAAAAAATCACCCCATTGCTGGCAAAACAAATGAAGCAGGAAATATAACACATTATTAGTGTTGCTTACTTGCTTAATTTCATAAATTTTATGCAAACATGCAAAAATATTATATTACATCACTTAAGTTTCCACAACAGTAACACCAGGACCTGCTTAAGTTTCCACAACAGTAACACCAGGACCTGATCACTTTGATTTTTAACAAAATCCAGATTTGGCATTTTGATGTACTGACCAGAACAGACGCTTTATCACTCGAGAGGTCTTTCAATTTGAAATGGGAACTGGAAGTGGAACCCCTCATTGGCAGTACTGGTGTTAACCATACAGGATCCATGTGAGGCAATATGACGTGGACATGCGGTGAATGGATCACCATAAGCTGAGTCAAAAACCATTGAAGCTCCATTACTTTTGTGATTCCAGTCCAGTAATATTTTTGGAGTGCCAACGGACTTCTGTATCAATGTAACTGAACAAGAATTATCAGATGATGTAGATTTTTTATTGTCTGAAGAACAATTGTTCATGATGTGGTGGACAGATGTTATATCGTGGATGCTCGGCCTCCTCTTATCTTTCCCTCCTGAAAGCTGCCTTAGATAGTACTTTTGAGCATGGCTTGCAACTTGAGTAGGTGTTTTAGAGACAACGAAATTTCGTGAAATGTTCCTCCAGTCCCCTTTGCCATGTTCTTGAAGTCCCAACAGGAAGCGTCTATTTTCGATCATGGGAAGTTATCAGGAAAAAAAGATAAGCAAACTGGAAGAACATAATATCTGGAAGTATCATTTGATAGCAATCTTGAGATTATAAAGGAGAAAACATTAACATGACTGAAGCCAATTTATTTTCATACTGAGACATTGGTGGCATGTTTGGCTGGGAGGATTAGATTGTACCCTTTAGTATCAAGGAAGAAAAATAAGTTAAAATCATCTCTACTATACCCTCCATTCAAACTCTGGTTCATTATGTTTCAATAGCTTATTCAACATGGAAGATAATGAACTGGAGTTAATGTCCTAAAACTGTGAATGCCCTAAAACTGTGGATGCGATTCAATAATTGTGATTCTGCATAATCTTTTGAGGTAAAGATCACCATATAATCAAAAGCTATTTTGCAAATTCCTCGCATCTCTTAACGAGAATACTTCTCATACACATCAGTGTTGGTTTAGTGCTGCGCTGTTATTACTATGAAACTAAGCTAAGAAAAATGAAGCAACATTCTTGGATCTGTCTTTTATGTCCTACCTAAACATCGTAATAGTTGAACATCAAAATCTAGATAATGAAAGCAATGAGAATTATAAGCAAATTTTACCTGTGCTCCTCCTCAGTCCAAGGGATACCTTTCTTTCTCTGTTGATTGCAAGACCTGCCTCTCTTCCTATACACATCAAAAGTGTGATTATCGGGCAATTTCAACGTAAAAGAAGAGTTCAAGTATCCAGGAATTGGAACCAAACCAGCTTCTATATCACTAACGTCTGCTACCAATTCTTTGTACTGGTTTATAACATCATATACTGATTTGCCAGGGATCATGGATGCAACCATTAACCATCTGTTGGGAGTATTTTCATCAAACATTGCAAGTGCACTCTCAAATTTCTTGTTTTCTTCTTTTGTCCATATTGTTTTTCTCTGTTGCATCAACAGACCTGAATTCGCGATAAATGAAGCTGGAAACAAGGTTTCCATGGCTAAAAATTCATAAACCAGGGCTGAAAATCAGCCCAAGGAAGACTTTGCACTCCTGTTTTGTAGAGCCTAAACACTCAATATGGCTATAGTTTGACAGTTCAAATTCTTGGGATTCTTATCACAAGCATTGAAAGTGATAGGATTCAAGATATATGGAGTGTGCAAAGAGAAGTTGGAATTTTACAAGGATCCCAAAGGCACTGAAATCAGAATCATTTACTGGGAATCAGAATACTCCTTTTTCCACACAGCATAACTTGAAGAATCTAGAAAAAAGACTTGCCTTTTCAGAATCTTGGAAAAATATCAGAGCTCACAAGAACACATAAACATAAAAGCAGAACCCAAATCAAGATTTTCAATTTAAGACTCAATCGAAAGAGAAGTTTCAAAAGATTCCCATTTTGAGGACATAATTTTGCTTAAATACCCCAGTCCAGAACTTCCAAAGAAGCAAGAGAACTCTTTTTCCCTCGCTTAATTTTCATGAAGTTACAGATGTAACTGAAGTAAATCAAAAGCAGTTGTAAACATGTAATAATATCAGTGTTGTAGCGAATCACGACTGTGAATGAACCCAAAGGAAAGTAGAACTAGAAAGAGAAAAGGAGACATGAAATTTTTTTGGAGGTATTGATAATTAACATACGAGATTGGGAGTTTTGGAGGTTGATTTATATATAGTTGTTCCATTAAGGTTTCGGTCAGCACTGCAGCACACAACTTTATCATTAAAAGGTAGGGTCCCATTCATTTTTCTTTGTTTCATTTAAGCCTTCAAACTGTTCTTTTTAGTCCATTTTAGGACACATAGATAATGTTTAAAAACATCCTGAAGATACGGAAGGGGGATACATTTCAAGCATGTGGAGTCATGTACATGGGTGGATCTGGGGGTAGACTCCTCTATCCCTCGCTGCCCTGTTTTTGAAAATTTTCATTCTTTTACCTTTTGAAAAAAAAAATATTAGTGTTTCGATTAGCGGTTGTCAAGTTTCGACTACCACTTCAACCATCTTTTAGATACGCTACTAGTCATGTGGATGTGGTACCATAGTGATTTTTCATGAAAATATCGTCTTAGTTTTTTGCCGTATACATATGATTGTTTATGTCTAGATTTGAATCCATCTATAGGGTCACGAACTTTTGAATTCTTTGAATTTTGATAAACTGCTAAAATAAGATTATCAGACTGAAATGGAATTTAAAGTTTAGCGATCAAGATGAAATGTTCAAAAAATCTTTAACCAATTCCTAGTATTTGCTCGAAAGACTAACGATTAGAAATGGGTGGATTCTTGTGGGCTCTTTTACAATTTGGATTACTCTGTTTGTTAGAGGAGGAAAAGATGGTGGGTAAAGGCATGTAAAAAGTTGGGGTCCAAATCTTAATCCTTCAATTTATCTAATTATTATTTTATTTATTTATTTAATTTAATTTTGATTGGTCTTTTCATATTAATGGGTTTTGCGATGAAATTTGAACAAATAGCATCGCAGTCTACCAAAATAAGGTGTATCGGGAGTAGTACCTATGGGAAGGATCAAAATTGTAGGGGAGGTAATTGGTTTAAATGAAAACTTTAGAGTCTGTTTGGCATTGATTATAAACTAAATGATTTATAAAACATTTTGAATTTTAAATTCTTGAGACACTTGTCAAAATTCTCTCATTGACACATCACCTCCAAAACACATCAAATAATTTTTTTTTTAAATTTAACCAATCAAATTAAGCAACATGTCTTCAAAATTTAAATTTCAAAATATATTATAAACCAATCTAATTATAAACGATACCAAACGATGCCTTAATAATATAGTAATGGAATAAAAGTCTTTAGTCGAATAAAATGCTTTGTTCGTTGCCAAAGCACTCAACATGGCCTGATCAAGGGCCTTCTTGATGTGAATCATTGACTCTTGACTTGACTTGACAAGAACTCAGGTTATATTACAACTTGTAAGAATTCGTATTTGGACATGATTATTAAGGCAGTGAAATTTCGTAACTTTTTGTGTAAAGGAAAAACAATAAAGAAAACTCTAAAGTGACTTGTGTATTCTATAATGGACTTCACTTTTGGGAAATAGTTGAAATCAAGAAAAAGCAAAACCAAGCAAACCAAGCCACTTGATATTGCTACAAAAAGATGGAGGCTTGTTTGTTTTTAAGTATTTTAATAACAATAATAATGAGTGAAAAGTAATCAAAACATAATCAATTACTTTTGCACTTTACAAAGTAGGAAAATAACTTTTCAATGTAACAATCAAACCTAGTAAGAACAAAAAAATGAAAGTGAATTTAGAAAGATATTTTTTTTCTTCCTCCTACCAAAAAGTTGCAGCAAGTGTTCTTTTCATATATTAAATTAACACGGACTAGTTACGTTAGATATTAATTAAGTGACTTTATGTTAATTTATATATTAATAATTGAATGATTGATATGTTTTAGAACAGATATATTGACATGTTGAACTGAACACAAGTAATAATGAACAAAAGTTGTTCTTACGCATGATTCAACACGTTGAACACATTCTCGGATCGCAGTGCGTCATTTCATCTCGCTAGAATTTATCCAACGTTTCTTTACAAATAATTATAAAACTCCAAAACCAATAAGCGCCTGTAGCTCAGTGGATAGAGCGTCTGTTTCCTAAGCAGAAAGTCGTAGGTTCGACCCCTACCTGGCGCGCTAAGCTATTTCAGTTTTTATAAGGGCGTGGGCTGCTTGGCTGTCACTAATTCTGCCATTTATATTTATTATTTCTGAAGTCTTTTTTGCTTTTTATAATTAGTATTCTTGCTTTTTTTTTTCTTTTATTTATTTTATTTTATTTTAGGCAAACACAAGTGCAACTTGATTTTTATCACAATATATGCAAACTCATTGACAACCCTTTCAAACAAGAATATGATTCTCGATACAATCGTGCAGAAGCTCACAAGTTAAATAAAATTGAAGCAAGTATTCTAAAATGTTTATTTCAGGTTCATCACTGTTGAAAACCTGGTATACCTAACTCATTTGGCCAATATACTAGTTTTGTGACTTTTGGTGCTTTTTCAACTATTCCAAGTACCCCCGCTTACTTTGTTGACATAGCCGATCTGCCCCTTAAATAATGCTTGCTAATTGAATTCCCTTTGCCCTAACATTTTGGAAGATCACTAGGTGGTGGCAAGATTGATTCATTTGGGCCTTTGCCATTTTCCACTAGAAATGCCATCTTAAGTCCCCATGTTGTGTGCACTTCCAAATGACAATGCAAAAACCAAACCCCTGCAGAAATCAAATCTTTATTACTAGTCCATGATATATATATATATATATATATATAGTGGAATACGCATAATCAACGCAATCCTCTTGACTTGTTTGGGAAGGCCAATTTGTCGTGCTTAATGAAGAAAAAGAAACTGCAAGATCGTTATACTCTAATACTATATACCATAATTAAAAAAAAACTAACAAGTACTATAATATGGAGTTGCAATGCAATCTTAAAATGCTTTCGACTTATTTGGTAAAAAAAAAATAACAGCGATGCAATTAAATTTTACCTGGATTATCAGCCCTGAATCGGATAGCAGTCCAGCCAGCAGTTGGTACACTTATGGTATTCCTCTCAACAGGATCAACAAGATTGAAATTTTTCGGATCCTTGTTGGGATCGTAATTTCCTACGCCTTTCCCTACCACGAAAAAGTCAAACCCGTGCAAATGTGTTGGATGGCTCTCTGGTGCTATAAAATTGTTGCCCTGGAGCACAACCTGAACTGTTGAGTTATAAGTCAATCTGTACACTTTAGTGCCATTTTGAGTCTGCATGTTCTGTGGTGGAGTGCCAGTGTAATTAAATGGGATTTGGGGATTTCCAGGGAAATCATCAGTGAAAACTCCACTTATTTTATAGTAATGTGCTTGAAGCACAGCAGTTGTAGGCATAACAAAGCTGACATTGTTGATATCACCCACAACCCGGCTTCCGTTCACGCACGTGGTGCAAGGATTCACCCCGACCCCTATGGTGAAGAGACAATGAGTGATCGATATCCAACGGGACATTTGAAGGGTAAGTTTTGGAATTAAGGCTTCGGAGGGAATCCATGAATGAAGTTGTTACTGGGGTAGCATTCCGAGGGGGCATCGAAGTGACGGATGTTGCAGAAAGCGGTATCGTTCCTTTATAGCGCAAGATACCGGTTGCGGTTTGGTTATCAGTGGCTACTATTGTGTCCATGAAAGGGGAAGTGGCTATCAGATATTTGCCAACTCTTTGATCTGCTTTTAAAAGTGCGTTTGTAGTTTGTCCTGGACCTATGAAAATTGTGTCAGTTACGAAAGGCTTCGTGTATGACGCATCGACCTCAACAATCGTTAGGTTGTGCCCGGCGATCCTGAAGAAGAGTTCTTCATTGACTGCAGCGCTGACAATACGCAGCAGGTATGTCTTGCCCGATTCCACGTGCAGAGTGTAAGCTGTAGCACGAGACATTGAATAAGAATTTATCTCCTTTTCCTTCATTCTCAAAATTCTAAAAAACGAGCCTATTCTTTTTATCAATTAAAGGTACGAGAAGAACAAAACAAATGTGTGTACCCTTAGAGGTGCAGTTCTGGACAGGTCCAGGAAGTCCATTGATGGTATGTGCATCTGATACATTAGGTGGCTGGCCTAATTGCATAGCCTGGTTGATAACTGCCTCGACATCCGAATTCCACCATTCTCCTGCACTTTTGGCGTATAGTGTTAGGTTGCATGTGCTTGAAAATGTAACAGACGACTATTTGGAAACACCGCATTACCTAGTATGATAATTTCTTCTTTGTCGGGCTTCGGGAACGGATAAGGAACGCCCCGTTTGGGCAAGATAACAATGGCGCCATGGACTGTTGCTCTTTGCCAGTTGATATGTGCATGCCAAAGAAGTGTGCCTCTTTGCCCTATAAGAGTGAAGTTGTATATATAACTCTGCCCTGTCTGAATGGGGCATTGGGTGATGTACGCGGGCCCGTCAGACCACCCTGTTCGGAGTTGTCGAACACCGTGCCTGAAATATAGTACTTTTAGTACATATATCTAACGTGTAGTGCTCGATGAACTAGGTAGTGTAGGGAACAATATTAGATAGTACTAAACAATACTGTATCTAATATTTACTTTAAGACAAGAAATGCCATTTTCATTATCTTACCAATGGATCGTGACGTTCTCTTGAACATGGTTGACGACCCTGACAATCACCGTGTCATCTTCCCTTGCATAGAGAGTCGGCCCAGGGAACTTTCCGTTCACAATGACAATGGGCTTACTATGGCATAACCTGGTTGTGTTCTTGTTTACAACCTGCACAGGAAGAGATTGTTTAACCTTATTTTACCGAAACAATGCTGTTAAATATCAATAATGCATTCTAAATAAGCCAACATCAACATAAGTAAATCGAACTTTACCAACACTGACAACAAGTTTCTTATGTTAGACTAGACAATATTATTTAACCAAACTTATGGAAAGAACAAGTTGTCCGCAACAAAATGTACTTACACTGAATTTGTAGTGACGAACAACGGATTCAACACACAGAGGATGCAAGAAAGTTGCTACGAGCAACAAAGCCAGAACCCAAAATGAAACCATATTTTTTCTTCTCTGAATTCTTGATTGCCTGATGTTTTGAAGAAATCAAAGTTTGACCTCTAAAACATTATAAAGAGCAAATGGTCTATTTTTTTTTTTTTTATGATGAGATGTCTTTATACTTGGTTAGGTGAATAGACGTAGACATCCATGCTGGCATTTCAGAAGTTTTCTTGCGTCTTACACAAAAGTAGTTATTTGTCTAGAAAAAGAAACTGTGCTTTCATTCCTCTTTCCATTGACTGCAACGGATTGGGATTACAAGGACACCTAGAAACACTAGTCCTTCTTGTGTATTGCTTCCTTTCTCTGTTATTTATACATTTATTTATGTGAGTATATATCTTCTGTTTTCCACACGCTCCCTTGTTTCATGTGTGTTAAATAAGGCCTGCGTAGGAAAATATGAACAAATTCTAGATCGACTAGACGAGAGGTAAGACAAGGGAGATTGGGGTTTAGCTTTCTGAGGTGGAACCCCATTTCCATTAACAGTAAAACTGGAGCTGGTCTAGACGGACATATTGACACAAGTAGATCCCTGTGGTCAAATGAAGGTGGTGGACGCTAATTCTTTTCCGTATGAAATTGATTTTCCTAAAATCGGTTTTCATTCAAATTCATTTCCAACCACATTCACCTATTAAAATAATATTACACATAAATTCGTAACTTTTTCTCAATTTTCAACCGTATATTCTCCCAAACAAATCGCTTTTCACAAAATCAACTCTCAAATAACTAAAATCACACTGGCGCTAAATTTGGGACGCTTAAGGCAATTGTGTTCACATAAGATTGTAATCTAGGTATAGATCGGAAGAGTTGGATCTTGACAGAGTATGTATTCCTCTCTAGTTTGAACGGAAAAAATGGAAAAATCATCACCTCTCGGCTAAAGTGGGGACGATACCATATATGGTATCTTCTCACGTTTGATTAAGAGAGATGGACTGACAATCAGTTAAAGCTAGCCGAGATGATATAAAGGGAATATTCGAAAAGTACCAACGAATCTCATATTGACTAGACATGAGATAAACTCGTTGAACATCAATTCTCTTATGGTCCAGTTGTACCACAAACTTCCAGAAGAGTATATGAAGATGAGAATTGTTGATGGTAATGGTTTACCGTGATCACACGACATCTGGAAGAAACAAAACTAAAGTTGAGATATAGTTTTCATGAGTGAGAAAATCATGGTGTCAAATGTAGTCTCAACACCTTTACTGTGTAAATGTGAGATTAGATGAAGTTTATTAGTCATAGCTCCCACCTTCCACTAACTCATTCCACAAACACTAATTACACGTTTGATAAATTGTTGAAAGTCTCATTTGATTGAAGTTTCTCATAAGCAAGATGTTTTGAGTTTGTGTCTTGAAAATGTAAAGTTAATGAACGTTGCTAGGTTAATGTATAGGCATGGAGTAACGTACTAATGAGTACCATTTGCAAGCTAATCAATTACGAAAATGGGTATTCGGCCCTAATCAAAAGTTAATTAGCTCATAAAGAGGCATGCGAGCTTTGAAAAATCATTGTTAGAATGTTCAAAAACAAATATGTTAAAAAAATGTTTAGGGTAAGCGAAGAAAAAGAACGAACCCATCTTTCTAGAGAGGAGAGAATGAAGATATGCCTTTGATTATCTTAGAAGACTAATTGAAGTAGATTTTTCCTAGCAAATGATATTACACTTGTCTAAATTGTACACTGAAAGCCATATTAGGTATGAAATTGGTAACTGGATGGCAAAATTTTGGCAATCACCACTTTTTTTAAAAAAAAAATTTTAACTACAATTGGGGGAATTTCAGTAGGGATATAGATGAACATAAACATAAAAGAGTTTTTTTTCACCACTTAAACTATCACCTTTAATCTAATAACCAACAATTATAATTACATATGCATATAGAATACCAAATTAACAATCAACAAATTTCAGCTTTATCAAAAAAGGAAAAAAAAATCTACAAATTTTAGACACAAAGAGACTATACATATGATAACATACAAATATTACTTACCAAAATGTAAAGTGAGTTGAACTGAAACCAAAAAGCACATGTCAGCTCTATAGGACAATAGGAGCGACATGACTTTGTTCTATAGCAACGACAAATGTTTCCGCTATAGGTTTTATTTCCTATAGTGACATCTCCTCAAAGGTCATTGTACGCTAAGCACGAGCCATGACATGGGACAATTTAACAAATTCGTAGACCATGTCATTCTAGACCCCATACTAAGGTCTACACAATAAGTTGTTCAAAACCAAAAAAAAAAATAAATAAATAAATAAAATAAATTGAGTAGATCAAAAGTAAATATTTGTGTTTCTCATAATCAAATCAAAAGTGACACGATCCATGTATATTCTAAACCAACTTACTCACGCTTAGATTGTTATTATTCTTTAAACCGCTTGAGCGTCTCCAATGTTTCTCCCTCCATTCTTGTATATTTGGCACTTAAAACAGACATTGTTGGGGTTGTGTGGCACCATGTCTATCCAAAAGGCACGGTAGTATAGAAAAAGGCACCGGATGCTTCCTTTTGCAATGGAGGTCTATAAATAAAATATTAATTAAACATTGAGAAATGAGAGAGGAAATACCTGACAGAAATTAATTAAAAAATTGTATGAAAGAAGCCTATGAGAGGGTCTGCAGGTAGACACTACCTTCTTCACCTTGTCTACTTTCTGGTTGCAGCCATGTCATGTGAAGAGTGTCCACGTCATTTGCATTGAAGAGCAGTTTTTTGGGGAAAATGTGCACCGGTGAAGTGGATTGTTTTAATTGGTTCGTCACTTTCAAAATAAAGAAATGGGAGCAACCATTGGAGATCGTCTCAATTATGCCAACATCGTTACTACCTGTACATTTTGAAAAACCCACTAGGGCCACTACATCTGCCGAGGTTGTAGACCTTGATATATAGGGAAATCAGGGGCCACCCTAAGATGTGAAGAACCCATTTCTCCAGTATATGAATAATGAAAGCCAATAACTACAGAGGTTGACCACTGAGGTTCTGTTACTAGAATACTGATTTGCAGTGAAAATCTATTATAAAGTTTGTAGAAAAAGAAAGTGGCAATTTGAAAAGAATCACACTATTTGGACAAGTGAGAAGATAAAGATATTGACAAAAAGGATTCAAAATTCATGTATTTATTTGAAAAAGAAGATAATATCAGAAGAGTTGAAATAGTACCAATCTCCCTCCATACACATAACTAGAGATCACTAGACAATCTATATGGTGGACGATCATTTTTTAAAATTAAAGATTAGTGGGCATCTTTTTTATAACTTGTAAGAGAGATAACCTTACTATCCACAATGATTATTACTACTCTCTCTCTCTCACACACATTTTCAAAATATTGAAGATATGTTTGCTTTTATTATTGACAATAAGTCAGTAAGAGATGTTTTCTCCCTCAATGGCCAAAAAAGATCATAGTATTTTCCGTCACTCGTGTCACACTTCCCATCCTCTTTCATTGCTCTATCTTTCACAGTAATCTTCATTCTCAAAAAAAGCGTTTTTGGAGATCCGAAAATCAATTTTTTTTTTTTTTTTGAGGTGGGGGGTGTTCATTTAGAGTATTGCTAGTATGGAAAAGTGGAAAATAGTCAAGACTCATACAGTTTATGTTAAAGGATAAATCTCACATCGACTAAATATAAGAATATAAACTAACATATAAGCACTTGGGCTACTCCTCCTAATATGTTGGCCTTTTAAGATGGAACCTCAAGTCTTAATATGGTATTAGAGCCCGTCAAACTCCAACGAGCAATTCGGTCCGGTTAAGACTCAAATGAACACACGAATTTCAAGATTGGTCTGCTCTAACGAGCCACCATCTTGCGGGGCATGTTAAGGGATAAATCCCAAATCGATTAAATATAAGAATATAAACCAATATATAATCGCTTGGATTACTCCTCTTAACAGGTTAACCTTTTAAGATGGAACCCAAGTCTCAATAGTTTTAAGGTTTCATGACATTTATTTAGGGGTAATTGTATTATTACTATGAATTTTATTTATTACACCACGTCTATTAATACACTCTTGGAAAAAATGACCCTCACCTCAATATATTTGATACCTCTCTTGGGAAATAATTCCTTTTCCCTTTCAAATATATTGAGGTGAGGG